>JAHWFP010154597.1:0-24131 GCA_023313725.1 Lithobius niger | reverse complement strand
AGTGGGAGAAAAGATATTCAGGTTAAGGCCTAGTACTGTGCGAGTGTACGTTGTGCCTGCACCTTTGCAGCTATTCCCAATTTTGGTAAAATCAGAGTTAATGGAAGAAAAGAAAATACATGTTAGGGCTTCATTTGGGGCCTGCACCTTTGCCGCTATTCCCTATTTGGTGAAATCGGGTATAATGACCGAGAAATGGCCCCCATGGCTTGACGTCTTCAACCGTTTATGTTTAGTCTGTTTGCTTACTACAGTCATCACCACATCACCTAAGCCAGTGGTTCTCAACCTTTTTCAAACCGTGAACCTCCCCTAAACAAAATCTGCAAATTTACTTCGCCATTCGGTTTCACAACTAGGGGGGTCTCACAGCGGGGTCCGTGGCAGAGCCCCGGGAAGCTAACGCTTTTTTTTTTTTTTTGCATTTTAAGCATTTTAAACGTCGTCATTTGCTCATAAAAAAAACCCAAAACAACCCTCGTATTTTATAAAATTATACAATATACAAACTTGTTTTTAGATTAGAGAAGATTAATTGTTAGAATGGAGAGATTAGAATTCGATTTTAGAAGAGATAAAAGTACGTTACAATTAATTAATTTTATTAATGATCAAATTTCAGGGCAAAAAGATTTTAAGATTAAATATTTTACTTTTTTTTTAAATCTTTTAAACATAAAAGACGAACATAAAAAAAAGTAAAATAATTTTTTTTCCTGCTTATTTATCGCGGCCCCCCAGAGGACGGCCACGACCCATAGGTTGGAAACCACTGACCTAAGCTAAGCCGGTTACGATTGGACTCTTATGTAATCATGTGACAATGGTGTGTGGCTTTGGCGTGCCTTCTGGTGGTGGGAGGAGCTGCATGTAACGGCGTGGTTTTTCAAACTCAAGTCCTAATAGGACTCAAGAACACCATTTTAAATAGTAGGAAATTGATCCTGGCTCAATATTAATTAGATAACACTTTTTCTGTGAGCGGGTGGTTAACGCATTGAACTCTCTTCCAAATTCTGTGTGTTCAGGATGCAACCTGTCATACTTTAAAAGACCTGCTTAATATCAGGCCTAATTTCCAATTTTCCTTAGTATTATTTCCAGCGATTTATGTCTATTTATTTCTCCTTTATTGAACCTTGTAAGTGTATGATTTGTCTTCCCTCTCCATTGACTATGGCCGAGTGAATTTCGGTCGAATGGAGCCCTGGTCACGGTTGTGACCTTAATAACGGGTTCAGTGAGTTATCTTTATGCCAGTTGAGGATGTGGCCATAGCGACTAAGGCGCTATGCAAGTGATCTGGGGGCGAACTGGGTAGCTGGTTCGAATCCGGGTCATGCCACTCCGACGAAACGTAAGAGCATAAAGGTGGCTTACTGAACTACGTTATTCCTAGTGTATGATTTTCACTGTTGGCTTAATTTCCAATTTTCCTTAATATCAGGCTTCACAAGTGAGAGAAAAGAGTATTCAGGTCGTACTGTGAGCTGGGGCCTACACCTTACCAGCTATTCCCAATTTTGACAAAATATCGCTAAACAAGTGGAAGGGAAGAAACCTAGGTTAGGGCTTTGTATTACGAGTTCGGGCTTGCAACTCATCTATTCCCAGCTTGGCCAAATTAGGTGTGAGGAGAATTATGATTCAGGTTAGGGCATTACCAAGTTTGGATCCTACACCTCACCTATTACCAATCTGGTAAAATAAATTCAGGCTTATAACAAGTAAAGAGAAAAGAAAATTCAGGTTAGGGCTTTGTACTTGAATTGGGGCCTGCACCTCACCTATTCCCGATTTGTTAAAATCAGTCTTTAACAGGTAGAAGGAAAAAATGCAGGTTAGGGTGCAGTGCTGTGAGTTGGGACCTGCAGCTTAGCAGCTATTCCAAATTTTGGCAAAACCAGGCTTCAAAACCATAAACAACAGAAAACAAAACACGTCATGATGACGTAATCGTTGAAAACCGATGGATCGTTCAATAATCGACCTGACGCGATAACACTATTTTCTTCGATACTTTTGCCACACAATGTTTCTTCGGTCTCCATGGTAGTTGACAAATTTGGTTTCATTTCAGTACATAGTATTGAAAGCAACATCCGGTCTGCCTTATAACAGCCACGCGCAGTCATGTGTCCACGCGCTGCCGCCGCGAGATTCGGCGTAGTAATATTACAACATCACTTCCGCCCTCGTCTTCTCATGAACAACGTGGAACGACGTCTGGCCTAGTAGACGAATTGCGGGTCACGTGCCAGCATTGACGCATAAACTGTGTCGCCACAACAGGGAAACAGCGAAACGTCATGGTTATTGTAGGATCAAAGGATCATATACCTGGGGGACGAAGTAAATAAAGTTCCTAATATTCAACAGAAAATTTCGTAGACGCTACATTTTAAAACGGTTTTTTAGCTAGGGATTGACTAACGGTAAGTAAATACAGAGATGTCAGGAAGACTAAAAGTTGGAGAGGTGTAAACCAGAAATTTACTGACATAATTTTCCATTTAGCCAGAACACTATGTAATTTTGCCGACTGATTTGCCAACTGGTCAAACATTGGGCGGGTTGACACCCGCCCCCCCCCCCCCCCCCCCCCCATAAAAACGTCCCTGAGTAAATATTACTTTGGGGCCGTACTTGATGAGGAGGGTCGAGAAAAATGGCGCGGGGAGGAATGTCCTTTTAAATTTCGAAACATATTTCAATTTAATCAATCGCGTAACAGCCTACAAACAGGCTCAGAGTAAAACAGCAATAGGTCCCCGTCAAAGAACACCGTATTTTGTGTGTGTGTGTACCCGAACGGGAGAACGGACGGACAGCGTGGCCCACGTGCCCGCACGCATGCGTCGTACGGGCCGCGTGCTGGTCGCGGGCCGCTGTGTGGGTCGGGGCGGGGTCCGCACGCCCGCAGGGAAGGCTGCCCTCTCACTCGCGCCAAGGCTGGCCCACGTTCCCACGGTGCAGGCTGCTGACTGGCTATCTCGGCAGACGCCAGCCTGCGTTCCCACGCTCACTAGCATCTCTCGCTCCTTCTTACGTCTCCCCACTCCCCCCCCCCTCCTAAGATCCCGCGTGGACCAGCTGCCGTCCGTCGGGGTGATCATCTTTAAGAAGACTGTTATCTGGGGCGGGGGGAGGTTGGAGTTGGAAAGCCGTGACATAAGGCAAAGCACGAGGCGACAAACTAGCAAAGTGCCAAGCTTCGTTGGACAGACACGAGCAGTACCAGTATTGCCAATGCACTTTCAGTTAAAGATGAATTTACATGATTGGAAAAAAGGGAAAATTACTCGACAGTATGTGTCCTATAAGGTTATCTCTGGACGGAGAAAGCCAGATTTGCTATAATGTCCCTAGGATCTTTTACACCCCACAATCGGCATGAGCACGAGCGCATTTCTGGGGACCTTCTCTTCCCAAATGTACTGGAGGAGGAGGGGGAGGATTTGAGGCCAGGACTGAACACTGAACACTGGAGCTCTGGCACATGAAACAATCGTGGTAACCATTCAACCAACCTGATCCTGTCATTTATATCATAGTATGTTTACTCTCACCAAAGAGTTATCTTGAGTATCTTCAGGAATTTTATGAGCGGCTACGTCTTCCGGGGGGGGGGGGGGCTTTAATCGACGGCCGCCATTGTTTTTCTAACCATCTAGGATATAAACAAGGTACTCTGCTATCGAAAACATACAATCGATTATTTGTGTTCATTCTGGGGCAAACTCAAGATAGGCCACGGACTCTAGTTCGCAATTTTGATTTTTGACACGCGAAGCATTTCATGGCAAGAGTGACATGTGTTATCTCCTATGATTTGTGTTCCTCTACTTTTAAAGTGAGTGAGTGGTTGAATCGGGAGGGGGTGGGTGGCATAAATATATCGAAGGAAAATATCGAATTTTGGCCTCCTAAATGTTCTAAATATACTGACTTCGGACACCTATTCGATAAAATTGTTTGGCTTTTGAAATGCGGATATATTCCTAAGCTCAGAGGGAGGGAGAGTTTGAATGGTCGCTACTAGCCGCACCGACTCAGTTTTGTCACTTGTAATTCACAGGTATGGACCCTCACAGCAGTAGTCTCTTGTTGGGTTTTCCTACACATTGTACAGGCAACAGTTGCAGAATGGTGCACATCCAAGACTACTGAACTGTAGACATGACTAAAAGCAATGGTGTTCAACTACATCCTGGGTTGTAGGCAACAGCAGGCAGTGACGATTTACAAAGCATTCATGTAGCACCTGTCCTCAGCCTAAAAAAAATCTTAATACACAAAAATAGTAAGCAAAAGGGTTGCATTACCACCCAGCTTACTACACCAGCGTCAACTAAATCGCTCAAATTGACGTTCGGTACTCAGTCTGACTCAGATAATGGGATCGGTCTATATTCCTACGAGTGCAATACACACTTCATTTTTAAATCTTTTTCACTGTGACAACGATAGTAAGGAAAATTTTGTGTGTAATTTGTGTAGCCTCACAGGTCCCGAAACCGGTGAAACTTAACCAATATGCCACTGAGTTCAAGGACCTTGCGTGAGGTGGTCTAAGGTGACACGCCACCAACGGATTTCGAGGTGGCGCTGCGATCGCAGCTGCAGAAGGTTGGAACACTACCGAGCTTACAGGCAGCCGTACGTGATTCATCCATCTCGAAGAGACAGTAGTTAGTCCAAGGTTGAACCACAAGGCTCAATAAATTCTATTTTTTTTTTATTTGAGGAGTTTTTTCCACGTTCATCCCGCCACCTAACGTGCTGGCGGTGCTCGAAGAGTTAATACGTCATTCCGCGTTATGCAATCTGGCATCCCGTTATAAGCTCAAGTTTGGACTCTAACCATTCGGCTGTGCCTGCTCGTGCTGTTGAGTTCCCCAGGATACCCTGTTCGCGTTTGTGCGTTGGAATTTAGTTTTCTTCTCAATTGAGTCATGCTACGATGATGTTTTAAGTTGCAAAGAGGCAAAACAGTTCTAACAACTCTACACCACGTAAAAAGGTGGAAAAAGTGGAAAAACGGGGGCACTGATGAAGAATTATTATGAATGGAAGGAAATATGGAAGATAAAATAAAAATATATATTTTTCAGAAATGTGTTTTAGAAATATTAAATCGGGAATATATTTCCGATTTTTAAGAAATATGTTAGCGCAGAAATATTTACATTTTGCAGAAATATAAATATTAGAAATATAAATGTCTTTCTGGCCCTGTATTTCTATATTTCGGAAATATATACCGGAAATGTTTACCTGATAATTTGGATATTTGGAATGCATCAGCTTATATTTCTACTGTTATCCTTATTTAATTTTTTTTTTATTGTTGAGAATATTAAGTTTCATCGCAGTCCAATTGGACAATGATGTCAAATGTTAAAAAATAAATAAATAGGTAAATAAAATTGCCAATCACTGCACCAGATTGTCACCTCTTGTATCCCGAGACCACCTTGCCGTAATTGGACGAAAAAGCTGAAACAATTAAATTAATGCAAGGTATCAAAGTGAAGTAATTGACTGCATGTATATGGTGGCGCAAAAAGAGGGAGACCTTCAAATTTTTTTTTACACAATTTAAATTACATTAGGTCTTCCCTCCTACTCGTCCAGACAGACTCTTTTATATTTCGTTTTTCGTTTTTTATTTTTTTTAATAGTCTAGTGTTTTTACTTTCTTTAACACCACCGGTATTTAAGACAAAAAATATCCAAAGATTTGTTGGTTTGCCAGTAATGGGATGAGAGTTTTTATCGTCCCTCCACAGTGAAAACGCCTTAAGGCGGGGAAGGACGAGTTCCAATTTATCACTATTAAATGCGCAGCTACAATGCTGAGTTTGGAAGCCGAGGTCACATAGCAACGATCATTACGCAACAGCCACTGAAATTTCAATGATCCTGCACTGCGTTAAAACAACGTAATCGAAATGAGACTATTGTGTGCGCAGTGTATCTTGAGTCCTGCAAGTATTTTGTGAGTGGCTACGTCTTCCTGGAGGGGGTGACTTTAATCGATGGCCGCCATTGTTTTTGTAACCATCTTGGATATCAACAAGGCACTCTGCTACTGAAACGTACAATCGATTATCTGTGTTCGTTCTGCGGAGAACTCAAGATAGGCCGCGGACACTGTAATCGATGTTGTTTTCTGGACAGGAACAGAAATTGAATGACAAATGCAAAGAGTTTCTTCACTTAAAACACTCGACGCCGTCGCGCACTCGTCTTCGATCAGGGTGGTGCTCAAAAACCGACAAAAGCTCATGATGAAATTCCCTGATTTTTCGAGTTTTTTCCAGACCAAAACTGACATTTTCCCCTGACATTTATTCGGTCGAAGGAATCCGTGTGCAGTACAGGACTCACATTTCACATTTTCACATTTCACTCAAATTGCAATAACTATATCGCAGTGCTTTGATGAATCAAAAACTGCACTGTTTTAACTTGTAAAGGGTAGGAAAGGCTATAATATGAACAAAACTAGACCAGCACTTATTGTCCCATATCACTTAGGCCTAAGGAGTTTTCTCTTTATCAGAACTGAAACAAAAAGGACGTGCTATGAAGTTTTACCTGAAATAAAGTGAAAGTTTTTGAAGTAAAAAATGAAATCCGAATTAACTATACTCTCTATAGATGAAAAAGACTTTTCGGAAAACGCTGAAATCCCCTGACTTTCAACATATATATATCATATATATTCCCTGATTTTCCCTTGAATTTTCCAGACTTGGTAAATTCCCTGATAATTCCCGGTTTTCAAGCTTTACCAGATATAACACCACCGGCCACCTGTCGATCTGTGCGGATCAAAATTTGATAGTTCAGCAGCTGTTAACTATAGTTAACTACGATTCAACAAGGTGGAAATGAAGATGCGTAATTATATCCAATGTCCAGTGTCCTTTCAATTTAAATGTTCTTAATCCAATGCAGGAAACAACCGTCAACCTTTGAACTCCGCTTTAACCCTAACCGTGGCGACCGACACTGGGAGCAGGGCCAAAGCTGTAAGCTAGGGGGGGGGGGGGGGGGACCAACCCAAACAATTGGTTCCTGGGTTGGGAAGGCCATCACTATTACAGGTCGAAAATCGCCCTGCTAATCTGCGGCCAATTTCATTCCACAAAAGCAGAAGTTTTCCTGCGGAACAGCACTTATTCAAGCACCAAAAGTACAGTGAGGCTGCAGCCCCGCTCCATGAATAAAATGTATACAACATGACGTCCGGACAAGCATTTATCTTGAGTGACCAGAACGACGATGTCGTGAAGTTCCTGAAACGTACGTTGTTTTCTGAAGCAACAGTGCTGCTCAACGATTCGTGTCGTAACAATTTTTATTCTTAAACAAACACTGTTAGCACGTGCCTGCTTGCCCACCACAAAAAAAAATAAGTAAAAAAAAAAATAACACCATCAGGCATGTTTTCCCTTAATCCCCTTGCAGTGACGCGAAAAATTATGTTAAATAACTAGATTCCGTTTTTTACCTCTGATGGGGGTGGGGGGAGCACTTCAGCGTATTTGTCGGTGGTGCTGATTGAAATTATACCTCTAAATCATCAGTTCATTCCTTGTGCAATCAAAAGATTCGTGATTCGGTTGTCTGCTCAGGTATACTGTCTCCGGAAAACCATCAGCAGACGATTTGTGCTCAGTGGTGCCCAGAGGAGGGGGGCAGGTCAGTAAGGAGAAATTCTTCACCGGGGGGGGGGGGGGGGTAAATTATAAAATATTTGTTCGGTTTATTTCAGTCATCAATTGCGAGAAACCACTTCCTTTAGGGTCGATATCAATTTCAACTTCAACTTATAGGGTTCAACTGCTATCCTGTGTCAGGGGAACCTCCCCACCCCCGTCCAACTACGAGCCAGCGAACTATATAAAGCAATTTACACATCAGCATTTCAAACTTTATTTGTTGGTAACTCCTCACTGGACCGGGGAAGGGTAGGCACCACTGTTTGTGCAAAATTGAAAACCCAGATGTGACAACTTTAATTCCAAATAGGAGGAATCATTCATTTACGTGCATAGGTCAAAGACAAAAGGACGTCTCTGAAGTGAAAACACAAAAGGATGTATATCTGTAGAGAAGGAAAGATCGAATTTACTGTGTAAAGGCAAAGGAACGTGTCTGTTATGTAAAGGCAATGAACAGCCATAATCTGTAGTCCAAAGGCAAATAATGTTTCTGTAATCTAAAGTCAAATGGACGTGTCTGGCGTCTAAAGGTCACCAGCCATAATCAGTAGTCCACAGGCAAATGACGTTTCTGTAATCCAAAGTCAAACGGACGTGTCTGGAGTCTAAAGGTACTCAGCCATAATCTGTAGTCCAAAGGCAAATGAGAGTTCTGTAATCCAAAGTCAAATGGACGTGTCTAGAGTCTAAAGGTCACTAGCCATAATCTGTAGTCCAAAGGCAAGTGACGTTTTGTAATCCTAAGTCAAAAACGTGTCAGGAGTCTAAAGGTCACTAGCCATCATCTGTACATAGTCTAAAGGCCATAATCTGTAATCCAAAGGCCATAATCTGTAATCCAAAGGCAAACAACATTTCTGTCATCCTAAGGGTAATGACGTTTCTGTCATCCAAAGGTAAGAGGATGTGTCTGAGGTCTAAAGTTACCAGCTGTAATCTATACCCAAAAGGCCAATGACGTTTATGTCATCAAAAGGTAAGAGAATGTGTTTGCAACCTAAAGGTAACCAGATATAATTTGTAGTCCAAAGGCAAATGACTTTTCTGTAATCCAAAGTCAAATGGACGTGTCTGGAGTCTAAAGGTCACCAAGCATAATCTGTAGTCCAAAGGCAAATGACGTTTCTGTAATCCAAAGTCAAACAAACGTGTCTGGCGTCTAAAGGTAACAAGCCATAATCTGTAGCCCAAAGGCCAACAACATTTCTGTCATCCAAAGGCAAACAGACGTGTCTGCAGTCTAAAGGTAACCTGCCATAATCTGTAGTCTAAAGGCAAATGACGTTTCTGTAATCCAAAGTGAAATGGACGTGTCTGGAGTCTAAAGGTTACCAGCCATAATCTGTAGTTCAAAGGATTATGAACTACAGATCTTGGTGACTGTCGTTTCTGTAATCCAAGGGCAAACGGATGTGTCTGGAGTCTAAAGGTAACCAGCCATAATCTATAGTCCTAGGCAAGTGACGTTTCTGTAACCCAAAGTCAAACAGACGTGTCTGGAGTCTAAAAGTAACCAGCCATAATTTGTAATCCAAAGTCAAATGGACGTGTCTGGAGTCTGCAGGTCTGTAGTCCAAAGGCAAAATGACGTTTCTGTAAGCCAAAGTTAAAACGAAAGCGTCTGGAGTCTAAAGGTAAACAGCTATAATCTGTAGCCCAAAGGCCAACAACGTTTCCATCATTCAATGGTAAACAGACGTGTCTGCAGTCTAAAGATAACCAGCCATAATCTGTAACCCAAAGGGCAACAATGTTTTTGTCATTAAAAGGTAAAAGGACGTGTCTGCAGCGTAAAGATAACCAGCCATAACCTGTAGTCAAAAGGTTACCGAAGTTTCAGTCATCCAAAGGCAAAAGGACGTGTCTGCAGTCTAAAGGTAACCAGTCATAATCTGTAGACCAAACGCCAACAACGCTTCTGTCATCCAAAGGTAAACGGACGTGTCTGCAGTCTAAAGATAACCAGCCGTGATCTGTAGTCCCAAGGCCAATGCCACATTTCTGTCATCCAAAGGCAAACGGACGTGTCTGCAGTCTAAAGGTAACTAACTATAATCTGTAATCCGAAGTCAAAACGACTTTCCTGTAGTCCAAAGCCAAAAGAAGTATCTGTCGTTCACACGTGAAAGGTGGTACCTGCTATCCAATAACGAACGGATGTATGTATCGTCCACAAGTAAAAGAATTTGCCAGTCCCTGCTATCGAAAGACAAAAGATTTCTCTCTGATTCAAAGATAAAGGATTGTGTCTAAATGCAAAAATATGTTTCTCCTTCTGGAATTCCGTCAAGTGAGCCCTTTATTTTGTCTCGTGGAATTAATTGCACCTCACATATCTCGCCCTGTAAAGTATTACTTTACCTAACTTAATACATCCACGCAAATAAAGTATAAATTTATTCCGACAGCCTATTTATTTACCAATGAGCAAACACTATAATCGTTGGCTGTGTTCTTTTCCCTCTTCCATGAAACATCCTCGGACAATACAGAAGTTAGATCATTGACATTACGTTTTAATGATAACGCCTGCTACCCGTTATTCGTCCTGTGAGGTGTCATAACTCTGATGTAAGTCTCCTGATGTAACAGTTATGCCTCCCCCCTCTCATTCCCTCCCCCTTTTCAACTCAACCCTATCTCGCCCACAAACACGCAGCGCTCATTTTCTTATCTTCTGATTGGTCCAAAACGCATTAAAAAGACAGTTTATTTATAAAAGGGTGAACGCCAGCGACTTTGTAACGTCCGTTATCAACATCGCCATCTTTTAATGCCTTTTTTCTCATTACATTGCCAGGGGCAAGTAGGCCTCATGGCCCTCTTGCATGGACTTGACCTCCGCAAAAGGTAAATGGGGGTTGGTTTTAGTCGAAGTGGCTGCTTTTCTTTTTTTGCTTATTACGAAATCAACGCAAAATTGTCATCTTTTTTTTTTAGGTATGCGTTCTGTGAATGACATCACAGACAGACGGAACGATACCCCAAGTCGTCACGCATTCGACAGGAAGTGATGTAACGTCTTTAGGGCCGGTAATAACAATAAATATGTTTTTAATTTTTTTTTAAGATCTTGCGTGTGAGAAAAGCAGAGGGATCTCTCTCTCTCTCTACTGAAAACAAAATCATCTTTTCGAGTCAGCCAGGATGAGGCTTGTGTGTTCCGTTTTTTTCCTTCTTGCAGCTGCTGCTAAAAGCAGGTGTCGTAAAGACACGGAAGGGAGAAGGTAAGGATCCTCAATCGGCCTTCAACGATATAACGAAGGACGTTCAAAATTGAAAAGACACCTTCCATGAGCCCGGCGACAGGTGTGGGTCGTTCGTTGAGCAAGTTATGATAAATCACCATAGAAAATTTTAAAATTATCTTATTGCACAACGTTACTCACCGTCCCACGAAAGCTATTTGAATCCTTAGGGAAGGTGGAAACAAGAATAATGCCTCCCCCAACCGAAAATGAGGTCTTTTTTCGGGGGGGGGGGGGCAGGAGGACGGTGGCTTAGTCTATCCCTCACGAATAAATACGTCACCTCTCGCGACGTTTTAAAGAGTCGGGTAAATTTAGGCTTTACTGTGCGACCCTCCCCAAACGTAATGTTTTATTTTTTTTTTTTTTTCGCTTTAAAAGGCAAACAAAATAACATAAACTGCACTTGAAACGAATGTATCAAAAAACCGTAATTGTAGATTTCGGTATCGAAATGAGCAGGGGATATCCTGTGGAGTTGCAAACCGAATAGGCAGCATGTTGTATCCTGGTTATCTACGTACTCTTTTGCCGCATAAGGGAAGAAACCGGAATACCCGGAGGAAACCCTCACGCAACGGGCAGCAAACAACTGGAGAAAAACCCGTACATATACACTTCCCATCACCAGGAGCGAACCCGGGTCTGTAAGAAGCCAGAGATGTACAGCAGCTGGGACCAGGACGCCTATCGAAGCTGACATCCCAGTGCGCGCAGCCACCCTCGCAGTGACTCGGGAGACCTCAAAAGTCTAACAGTTATGTTGCTGATCATGTACGTTTGATTGCGTGTCATTTGATCACGGTTGTTGGATTCCCAGGTCAAACAAACTATCAGTCGCCCAAACAAATACAGATGCAAACCTATTTACGTTGCTTTTTGGACTTATATGTTATGCTGCCTGAGCGGCGAATCGTACCGACGACCTTTGAAACCCCGCTCGTGCAGTCTGACATGAGTCCGAAATGGAACGTAAATAGGTTTGCATCTGCATTTACCTCTGTGCCGATGGGCTTTCCGTCTTGTTTAATTAGTCGTCCAGGATTGGCACTGACAAAGCAACGCCGTTTTCCTTGTTTCTAAAGAAACCCTCAAATATCACCAATAGGCAGTAAGGCAACGGACAAAGCAGTGAAACTGATAACACAATTAACGAATGCAATTCAGTGGATGTGTGCAATTCTGAAATTTTATGAAGATTTGGAACGTACGATAGTTTCTCGATCTTGATGACTGTCATGGATTTCGTGCCTAACCCTCTTCCTCCATTTATTCCCCTTTCCTTTTTGGTGCGTATAGAGAACCCAAAGAAAACGAAGCACGTATAGCCTACTCCAATTACCCAAACCCGGCTCTTACATAACGAGGGAACACATTTTATGATCATTACGAATAAAAGGGCTTGGATTAGAGCAGACTATCCAGATGCGCTCATAAAGATCGGCAGTTGATTCGGTCGCCTGCTCCCGTGTTGCATTTGTTCGCTTGCTTCACAGTTTGCACGAAGTGTTCGTTTTGGTGTTTGATTGGTTCATATTTAGGAATTTCTGTGCAAGGTGGAAATAGGATAGAGAGAATAAACTAATGTATTATATGAATTAAATGTTCTCCGACTGAGAACATATATATTCAGAAAATTGTTTGCTCTTACCATAAGTCATCATTACACCCCCAGTTGCTAGCTATCATTTTTAGATGTCAACCTTTTCATTTTACATGTGCTATGAGTGATCGTAATGTGATTGTACCCAAGACTAAAACTGAGACTGCTCGTAAATTGCCCCCAAAATCTTTAACCAACTATACCGCACGATATAAGAAAGCGTGTTAGCGTGCAAAGATTTGGCAAACATTTCCCATCGTGGCTGCTAGGTATGGACGAAGTGAAAAGTCTTGCAAAGATCTTGAAATAGGTGCTCTCATTAAAAATACTTTTTGCATCAGCATAGAATGTTTCTCGCCGCTGAGGTTTATTTTTCCTCTTTTTTCCAGATGCCCTGTGCACGAGTGCTTCACTCAAGCAGGGCTTTTGTTTCAAATGGTTTTTCTGTATTTATATCCTCACTTGCTGAAAATGAAGGTGTTAAATGCATGGTTTGCAACACTGGTAAGGTATGGCAGCTCATGTGTATGTCCATGTTCGACCGAATTAAGTTTCCTGAAATTTGTTGCGCGTACTGGCTAATAAACGCTATTTTCGTTCTCTTCGCTCACTCAATCAGCGCATCCTGTTACTCAAATCACCCACCCCACCCCTAATACTCCTCCCTCCCCCCCCCTTTCTATGACCACTTTATATTATATTACATTCTCCCATGTTCATGTTCATGCTGGCGGAAATAAATGAGGCTCAAGGCGGTTGCGAAGTTGCTCCTTCAAAAAAGCATGCTGTCCCGAAAAGCTTTCCCAAATATTGCTCTCCTACCAGACGCGCGGTGCCTTTAGTTCTTACTTAACTCTTAAAAGTACCGTAGTGCTTAAAAGTAGCAGTCTTGTTTTATATAATCTTATCATCTATTTTAATATTTATTGAGATTGAATGTTAGTACATCTACTACTCCCTGACGTGTACCAAATCAATTGCGTATTTACATTTATCTTGCGAACAATAACAACTTCATTCCACTTCATCCTTCGCTCGGTCTACTTAGTAGTAACGTAAACTAATTTTGTACCAATTGAAAGATTTTTGCCCATAGAGATACAATTAGAACTAGCAAAGAAGCTTCAAATTGAGCTGTCATTTAAAATGGCACAAACCGCGTGTCTTTATATGATTTGGTTCCAGCGTTATGGTAAATTTCAAGTTTTTTGCTATGTTGCTCTCGCCCAAAACGCATACCGGTCAATATTCGTCAATCCCCATACCTTGGATCGTAAGCAGTATAAAATAAAGAGCCATAGGGAGGGGATCGAAAGTATTTTTGGAATAATCTCATCACAAAATATCAAACGCTCCTTTTTCTTTCAATCCCCTTTGCATCTCAGTTAAAAGGAAAAGGATCTCGTCTGTCAGAAACGTCATTTTCTGGAGACGTGAGTGTGCAATACCTGTTACCGGCCGCCATTATGCTCGCCAAAACAGGGCATGCGTTGAAAGGAGAGGCAGCAGAGCTTGACCAATGCTGCGGCAAAACATTGACGAATGACAAGAAAGAGATCTAAGAAAACTAGGCCGTGACAACGTATCGCCCGCAATGTTCGACCATATACATGGACGACAGTGACGTTTTGTGCGTTCGTTGCGCGGCGCTACAAAGCGGGTGGCATTGTTGCAAGGTGGTATAGATAGTTTGACCATTACTTTCTCTGTTAAGGGGTCACCTTTCAGCAAACTGGGACGTGACCTTTAACCCCTGAAAGCGCGAGAATCTGGCCAAACGCAAAGGAAAACTCGAGCGTTCGGGGGGAGGGAGGACGGAGTTTGCAGGGGGTGGGGTGGGGAGGAAGTGTCTACCACGCCCACGCTTCATCGTGTGTTTACATCTTGTCAAAAGTTTTTCAACGATACCGCAAAGAGACGGTGGTCAGTTTGGAGTAACAAAATAGTTCCATTACGACAGGTAGCTCGACAGGTCTCAGTTCCCAAGACTGAAATGTGAGCTGGGGGCCCGGGGAGAAGGGGGGGGGGATGAAATAGGGAAAGAGAGCGACTCGGACTCGAAGAGGGGGTCATTAACGGTTTCTGCATTGAAGTTGTCAATTTTTGACAAACCAATACGCAAGGTTTATTATTAGCTCACATCGTGTGAATTATACACGTCCAACTTTTTTTATACGAAAACTGATCTAATTCCGATCGGCAGGGGTAGCTAGAACTTTCAGCTTCAAATCTTGCGTTCGTTCGTTGTCTTTGAAGTTGTATCATTGTGCGTGAGAATAGGGTATTGAATCTGCCAACATTTTATTGATTGATGAGTGACACAGGGCTCCCTTACCGTTCCTTTCGTGAGGTACTTCGTTACAGCTATAACTCAATCGCAATGGCAAAGGTAACATCGCCATGGTAACAACGTTAAATGGATTAGCTAAATCCGACATCGTTTGAGTAAATACTTGCAGTCTTATAACCCGTACCAATAATATAAAGAATTCCTCATGACGAAACAATTTTCCCAAACGCTTCTGAACTCACGTTGTTTGCTGTTTTCGTTGCGAGGCGGCAGACATAAAACCGCCGCCAAGTTGGAAATTGAGGTGATTTCTAGCTTCTAGCTGCGAGAATGCAAAAGCGAGTGAGGCGCGTATACGCAACGACTCGCCTTTGCATGCTCGAAGTTAGAATTTAATCGCGAAGGCAAAAGTTTCGTTTCCATGGTAACACGGAACAACGCTACGTGGATTGGGTAAATCCGTCATCGTATGAGTAAATGCTTGCAGTCTTATTGTAGTGTTTGGTTTTCTGATTACTACAGTGGTGCACCTTGCACCTAGCCACAATAAATCTAACTCCTTAATTATGCACCACACCGCCATACCATGATGGTGGGTGCATCCCTCATCTCTCAGTATAAAGCTCCGCATCGCCATCCTCGAGTGCTGCCCAATTAATACCGTCGACTGCCCCAGTCGCTTCAGAAACTTGCATTATTGTCTGTTTTCTCTGCGAGCTGGTAGAGCTAAAACCGCCGCCATGTTGGAATTTCAGACGATTTCTAGCTTGTAGCAGCGAGAATGGAGAGCGGCGAGTGGTTGCATAAACGTGGCCTTAACCCCGTGTTCGTTACCCTTCCGTTACTGAGATTTGACAGACCATCGTCTGCTTCGCTTCCCTTTACCGGCCCACTGACCTGTAGATCAGTGAAGCACGCAAGATGGCGGCCTTTTGGACCATCTGCTGTCTACCGGATGCTGGCGTTGCGTGCAACATCTATCTATCTCTGTGGAATGGAAATATCCAAGGTTAAGTCTCAAGACGTGGGAGGACGGAAGAGAGACTACTCACGGGCAGGCAGTGACTATCACGCACTCCTTTCACGAATCAGTCAATTTAATTATCATTGCTGTAGTCAAAACAAGGCCCGTCTGCGAAAGATGAGGCATTAAATGGAAAAAAGGAAGGGAAAAACAACGATAGTAAAAAAAATAAAAAATAAAATAACGAAGATTTAAGGCTTAGTCTGTCTACTAGTCATTCCCAGTGTATAATGTTAGTTTTTTTTACTGATTTATTTATTTCATTTTTTATTTCTCTTCACTAGTTTCTTCTTAGTGAGGGGATGAACTACGTATACAAAAGCCAAGTCGTTAATGAATTAAACATGTTAAAATCATTACCCACTTTCAACTTCTCTGCTCCCAAGCTTGTCGTCTAGTTTGAGTCAAATTGATACAGGTGTGGAGTACAGATATGTTATGTAATATAGTTATAGCACGCCCTGGCAAACTGTATCGGATTTATCGCCCATCGGCTCATAAACAGTTCGCCCCGGGTGGTGTACTTAATTTATAGCACGGTCCCTAACTTTCGAAATGAAAAACAAAATTGTTGGGGTAAATGTAAAGTTTGCCTTCATAGCTGTGCTGTTCATGCAATATTTGTGCCGTGACGTTTGCATAATTTTTTTATTATATAAAATCAAGTTTGCGGCCGATACCATTTGAATGGGGAGAGGGGGGGGGGCTGTTTTGTGTCTTGAGAGTGGAATTTTCTTTGAAAAAAGGTGTAAAATTTGAAACTCTTTTTTTTTAATTCAGTGGACTGATGTCTATCATCGGGTTGCATATTACGGAAACTTCATCATGCAAATATTACGTCGTTCACTTCGTAGTCACGTCATGTGACATCAGCCCACTTTACTGTTCATGGCATCCATATCACCACATTTTAGTGAAGCGATATGGATATCACATGTTGTAAAGTTGTAAAGTGTGGTGACATGCGATATATCTCTAATCATTTTAGTATTGTGAAAGTTAGGGGCTGAGCGATAATCTCACTTACGAGGACTATGAGGGAAAAGGTCGGCTTGGCTGTGTGTGTGTGTGGGTGGGGGGGGGTAATTTAGTAGCACTACAATATCAGACGTTATGGCGGAAGACTAAAAAAAATACGGATACAAAATAAAATGCCATGCTTGTATGGAAAATATTGTTGAAAAGCAATAGCATTCGGTCATACAGCTTGAATATGTCATCGACTGTCACAGGAAGTTCCTAGCCGAAAATTGTGCCACTCGGTCTTGATATAACCTTAACAATTGAAGAAGAATATAAATTGACGTTTTCCCTTTTTTGGGAAAAAAAACCCACTCCAATAAAATTCATAAGGATCGTAGAAATTCTCAAAATTCTGTGCAGGAATCTAAAAGAACTGGACAGAAATGTGTCTTCTGGGAAATTGTTTATCTTAGATACAAATGCAAATAAGAGTATTACAATGGCACTTTGAAATTCAAAATAGCCGCCACACCAATTACAGCTATAATTACAATAGGCGTAGGACGGTTCCTATCTAACCAAAATAATTTCAATTACTCACCTTTCAGAATACCTAAGCATGTCCATTTCTGGCTATTAGAGGGCTCGAAAGAGCACTTTGAATTCGAAAATCACCATACGCTTTCGCCACTACACAATTACCTCTTAACCTTTAAATGGGCTTAGGACGGTCCATATAAAAGTCAAACAATTTCGGTTAGGATTGGTGGAAAGAATAGATCCCCACCTTTCATAAAATCCTAAGCATTTCCATTCTGGGCTATTAGAGGATTCGCAAGAACACTTTGAATTCGAAAATCACCATACGCTTTCACCGCCTACGCCTTTACCTCTTAACCTTTAAATGGGCGTAGGACAGTCCCTATCAAATTCACACAATTTCGGTTAGGATTGGTGGAAAGAATAAATTCCCACCGTTCAGAAAATTCTAAGTTTCGGGCTATTAGAGGGCTCGCAAGAACACTTTGAACGCGAAAATCACTATAACAATTGAAAAAAGCTTTCGCGCAAATTAAGGGTAATATACTTTAAAGACGATTTTGGGGTTCAAGGCTTGTTTATACGTAAAGTACGTGTATTACTTTTCGTTTCCAAAATTATGTGCTGAACCTTTTTCTTCACATTGTGCTTTTGATTTGTTCCAGCCAAAAAACAGTTTTTTTGGGGAAAATCACCCCTTCCTTCCCTTTGGCGGGGGGGGGGGGGGGGGGGAAGGGGGGTTGAACCTGCTATCATAGTTATTTTTTCCAGTTACTCTTCATGTTACTCTCCATGCCAAGTTTCATGCTTTTCACAGAAAGTGAACAATTCCATCAATTTAGGCCCCAAGCCGCCTTTCTATATGAAGTGGATACAATACATGTGTTACCTCTGTGATACCGTTTATTCACTGAATCATTGACTCAATTTAAAAAAAACAAATAGAACCATTTTTGTAGACAATTCCATGTTCTACAATTTCAGATTAAACATATTCTATGCCGCCGCTTCCGTGATACATTGAAAAAAAAAAAATTCGGGCGCCTTGTTTCCAAGATGGCGGCATGAGCACAACACTCTTGAATCTACGAAAAAAATTAATTAAACTTTTTTTGTAGAAAATTTCATGCTCTACATATTTGGACAGAACATGTTTTCATGCCCTAGCAACCGATACCGAGGTATGTTAAAAAAACCGATATCGGGCGCCATGTTTCCAAGATGGCGGCGTTAGCTCAACACGGACAGCTGAGGACGTTTAGTATGTTGAACCTAAGACCATTACGAACATCTGTGCCAAAAATTATGAATTATTCCACGATTCCACCTAAATTTGGTCTCATTTGACTGGACGACGAAGGAAAATGCCTCAAGGAGTATTTTCCGATTATTGATCAATTTTCTCTTAATAAATATAATCGAGCGACCCCCCGCAGGCCTTCAACATAATGAACTGATCCGTGGAATTGCGTGACTGAGTTTGCATGAAGACGAGTCTTTCCTTTTTTGGCTTGGCAAAGGGAAAGACGTATGCTGCTTCACCTCTGATTTTTGGCCCTTTTTTGAAGGAAAAAATTTCAAGGTTTTTACGCACTACCTTTTACTCTCACGCTCTTTTTTTTAATTTCGTAAGCAGTACGCCTTTAAAAAAAAAACCGGTGTGACTAGGCAGGTAGATATCTGCCGAGATTTTGATATGTCTTTTTATTTTTCATTTATTAAACCTGATGACGGGAATTGTGATTCCCGAAACGTAGTTGTGTTTTTACGTGCATGTTTACCACTTTAAGGCTTCTCTTTTCCTACTGTTGTCAGAGAAGGAGTGGCACTAACTATATATTCTGCCCCGCCCAAAACTGTATCTGATCGCCACTTTCGGCCGCCATCAATGGACTTTCATCGAGATGTATGAAACCACGATAACTGCGTCGTTCGGCCTAAAAATCACACAACATTCCCACCGGATTTCATTCGAATCAGTTGACTTGTTTGGTTGGAACTGTGGCACTATAAACACGACAGACAGATCACAATGCAAAATACCAAATCTTACAGTTCAAACGGGACCTCATCACGCGATTCGCTCGCTCGATCAATAAATGTGTAAAAATAGCTACTTTAAAAACATATTTTCTTTAAAACAGTAGAAGGAGGCTCAACTTGTTCGTACGTCGTCAACATAGTTACATTCAGGCTAGGTTGTTGGGAAGAAAAGTCAGTTTCTCAGACAATGAAAGCAGTTGATCTGCAGCAGAGCGCGTCTACTTGGGTTCATGCTCCTACAGCTCGCCAGTGCGTTCCCAAACGGATAGCAAAAGGGAGAGTGGAGATCGGGGGGGTGGGGGGGGGGGGGGGGGGGTCAAAGTGTTCCAGAACGATGAAAACGCAGGCCATTGGTCATGGGAGACGCCCAACTACGAAATATAGCCGGAACCTTGAAACACCTTTGACTGTCACTTTCTGTCATGCACCGAGGATTTTAAGTCTTGAAGAGAGACAATAAAACGCTCCGTGTGCCACTGTCGCCTCTTTGTCGCGCGAACGTCGTCGTGATTTCGTTTTTCAGAGCTTTGCTGGAAACAGTTATCGCATTGGTGTCCATCTGGTCGAGATAGGGAAACGAGGGCGTCGCTTACTATAATACTGTACGTGCGAAGGGTGTGCGCGTACACGCCTTAAAGGGACCTTCCTCCCAGCACCATTTTTCTCAGTCCTCCACATCAAGTATGGCCCCAAAGTTTTATTTACTTACCGTTAGTCAGTCCCTAGCTAAAAATCCGTTTTAAATATGGCGTCTAGGAGATTTTCTGTTGAATATTGGCAGCGTCCCGCACGTATATGATTCCTTTGCGTGCCTACAATAACCATGACGTTTCATTGTTTTCGGTTGTGAAGACACAGTTTTTGCGTCAATGCTGTCACGTGACCCGCAATTCGTCTGCCAAGCCAGATGTCGTTCACGCGATCACGAGAAGACGAGGGCGGAAGTGACGTTGTATAGCATTACTACGCCGAATCTCGCGATGGCAGCACACGGACACATGACTGCGCGTGGCAGTTATAAGGCAGGCCTTAATAGTTCCTTAATAGTTCACCCTAGAAAGAGCAGGTTCGATTTTAAAGGCCCACGCGCAACGCGAGCTTTGTGAGGGGTCCCAGGACCCCCAAACAAAGTGAGTTGTTGCAGCCAGGTGGTCATAGTCCGGGTTTCCAAACCAAGCGACCGCCGGTTCGAATCCCGGCCCCAGCCAATGTACATTAACAAAAGTCGTGGGCTAAGACTCGCCTTAAACCTTTTAGGGCCGATTCTGTGCTCCGTCTATGTTTACGTAAAGGTCAAAGCACCAAGACAGTAACCAAAACAGAACAAGCCAGAAAGATGCACAGAAATACACAAAAAAGGGTCCGGTCGGAAGACTACCCCTTATCATGCACCACACATCATGCAAAGAGCGAGCGTCAGTAGGTAAAATATACTCTGCAGGGATAATCCATCCAACAACAAGCATCAATCAAAGTTAAAATCCAAAAATAAAAAGGACCTCAGCCGGGTTAAAAGCCGACAATAGGGAACCGACCTATTGTCGGCTTTTAACCAGGCTTAGGTCCTTTTTATTTTTGGATTTCAACTTTGATTGATGCTTGTTGTTGGGTGGATTACTCTTGACGAGTATTTTGCATATTGACGCTCGCTTTTTGCGTGATGTGCAGTGCTGCTTGGTAAGGGGTAGTCTTCCAACCCGAAACGTAGTTTTTTGTGAATATTTTTGTGCACCTTTCTGGCTTATTCTATTCTGGTTACGGTCTATGTTTAAGCGAAACACATTAATTCGAAATACCGTCTATTCATTGAATCGCAGCATACCTGCCAAAAAGGAGTGAATAATTATTTCAGAAAGAGAGCCGCCAATTCTCTTTTTCTTTTTTTTTTTTTTGCAGGTATGCTATAGCATTACGGCACTCAACTGTGACTGGTTGAGAGCAGAAATATCGTGTAGAAAGAGGATGGCCACACAACAAACGTGACATTTGGTTTCACGACAGGACGGTTTGTCGAAACCTGTCTCAACCAGTGCTGTAGACGTTTCACAACAACGTCTCATCCGGTGTGTGGCACTCAACAAGTGGAGACGAGTGTGGTTGTGGAGACGTCTGCAGCAAGGTGAGACAGGTTTCGACAAAATGTCTTGTCGTACGACCAAATGTCGCGTTTGGTGTGTGGCCGGCCTTTGGGTGGCCGCACACCAAGTCGACAAAACGTCGCACGACAGGACATTTTGTCGAAATCTGTCTCAGCATGGTGCAGACGTTTCCAAAACCATAGGAATGAGCTGAGCGCCACACACCGGATGCAACGTTGTCGCGAGACGTCTTTAGGCGTCTCACGACGACAAAGCGAAGCTCCTTCTAGTTTCGTGTGACGGGGTCTCTCCACCAGATGCAACGTTTCGTCTTGCAACGACGTTTTGTCGACTTTGGTGTGCGCCTATACCCTTAGTCTCACAATGGTGAAAGTGTGGGCCACCTTTTCAGAACTCGAATGATTTCAATGAATAATATGAATTATACATATAAAAAAGACTCCTTGGGGGTTTACTTTTCATTCAGAAATTTTCCTTGATTTTTTTTCTTTTTTATTGGTCAAACGGTAACAAAGGCCACTGGATAGCCTATAGCCACTGCTGTCTGTACGTGATTCACTAACAAACCTGCTGAAAGAGAGCCTAAGGGTGGCCGCACACCAAAGTCTACAAAACGTCGTTGCAAGACGAAATGTCGCGAGACGTCGCATCTGGTGGAGAGACACCCAACAGACGAAACTAGAAGGAGCTTCGCTTTCTTGCCGTGAGACGCCTAAACACGCCTAAAGACGTCTCGAGTCAAGGTCGCATCCGGTGTGTAGCGCTCAGCTCATTCCTATGGCTTTGGAGACGTGTGCAGCATGCCGAGACAAGTTTCGACAAAATGTCCTGTCGCGCGACGTTTTGTCGATTTTGGAGTACGGCCACCCTAACTTTTTTAAAACAGATTGCTACAACTCACATCTCTCGATCATTGGTTCCGAGGTCCGTTCCGTTCTGCTACTAAATCACGGTGAAATATGCGTGTCTAGCCTTGAGGAAAGTTCATGACTTTCCTCGTAAATTATTCATTACAAATATATAAAATAATTAAAACTCTTTTTTTCCCTCTTTCTCATATTCCGTTTTTTGTCGTCAACAGCTTGTTCAACTAAATAAAACAATACGTTTTTCCAAAGACGTATCTGCATTCTTAAGCAAATTTTGGCGATCCTGAAGACGCTTGGGGTGGTTAGGGAGGGGGGGGGGGGGTTGGGGCGTTGATCGAGGAGTGAGGTGAGCTTAGGTACAGAATTTTAATAACTGCAACAGTCTGTTATCTATTTTAAAAGCCGATAAAAATATAGAAATAAATCTGAATACCCATTAGGCCTACACTGCGAAAACTATACTGACAGTACACATCAATGTGTACTTTCTCAGCCTCCACACGGGTTGTGTACTGAGAGTACACAATTTGTACACTGGTAGTACACAAGCTGTGATAATAATGTGTACTCTCAGTGCACAGACTGTGTACTGCCAGTACACAACTCGTGTGGAGGCTGAGAAAGTACACATTCATGTGTACTGTTAGTACACATCGTCTTCAGAGTGTACTGTCAATCGCCCGTTTTACAGCCCGGTGGGGGAAGGGGGGGGGAGGCTGTAATTAAGTTATGTCACGATTTTTGATTCACGATTTATGTCACGCGAACGTAATTTTTCTGCTAGAATTTGACTAAAAGCTACATATATTCAAGCAAATCATTGTTTCATCCCCTTAAAGAGCAATTGCATTCATTTTGACATGCATGTTTTACTTTTGGATCACTTACACAATAACTAAACACAAGAATTGTGGTAGGAATACGTTACGTACGTCCGATATAACAATTTAATTACTGCATTGAGACGGGGACCGCCATTGTTTTGCTGGAACGCGCAGAAATTAATGCCGACAGAATGTGGTGCTTATCGTTTTCGACTCACAGCCGATTGAGATAGCTGCGTTGGCTGAGAGTAGATCAAGCGTCTGACGGCCGTAGCTGGCCACTACCGTCGACCAACTAAGGCCGTCAGACGCTTGAGCTATACTCACAGCCAACAGAGCTATCTCAATTGGCTGCGCGTCGAAATCGATAAGCACCGTCTGTCGGCATTAATTTCTGTTCGTTCCAGCAAAACAATGGAAGTCCCCGTATCGTGTTTTGGTGATGCACTAATTAAATTGTTTTATCGGACGTACGCAACGTATTCTTACCGCAATTCTTGTGTTTAGTTATTGTGTAAGTGATCCAAAAGTAAAGCATGCATGTCAAAATGGATATAATTGCCCTTTAAAACGTATTTTTTTCTGTAAGTTTAGTTTAGGAAAGCAAACTAAATAAACTAGTAAAGTAATAAACCAAATATCCTGAACAAATGAGAAAACAGACATAGCGTTTATGCTAGGCCGAAGCCGTATCAAGTACGTGATTAATAAACACCGAATTTTCCGCGATGGATTTACGCTTAAGCACCCTCCCTATAGAAAGAAGTAAGATTGGAATTATTATACCGTTCTTTCGGCTCACCCCCTTTTTTAATCGAATGAATTTTGATAGCCCATAGGCGTTTAGTAGACGATTTACGGTAACGTGTCATGAATAAACCAGAGAAGGTGT
>JAHWFP010154596.1:1533-19492 GCA_023313725.1 Lithobius niger | reverse complement strand
GTTGAGCTCACTACTCACTATAATCTTGCTTAAGATGAGCTCTCTCAACAGGGCATCCACATCAGCCGCCATTTTTCACTCAACCCTGATTCTGAAATGATTCTTTTCATTTCGCCCTTCAACAATCGACTTTTTTAGGAAAGACATAACACATGCACGAAGAATGGATCTCGAGTTTGCTGCGTGGCATTGTTCCCTAATTACAATGGTACAAACAATGTAAAACAATCAAAATGATCGTAACTACGGAACGGCTCGACCAATCGAAAAAGTGGTCTCTGTGAGGATGACGCTCAGGGAAATTTGTGGCCTCGATCATGTTTCAGAGTTTAGGTAGGTGCAGTAGTTTTTTTCTGAAACCGTGTCACACAAGAACAAGAACAACTACAAAAACAACAAGTGAACAGTTTTCCAAGTTTCGTGTGGCTCCTTATGTTTACTCTTGCACGGAAATGCATAAAAGTTGGTATAAATACACCTTCTATAGGATCGGAGAAATTAATAGGTTTAGTTATGCTAGAAAGAGCACTTCAATCATATGTACAGGGTAGTCCACAAAAAACTGACGACCCAATATTTTTTTTAAGTCCAACTTTTCTAGTTAGCACCACTCAGAACTAGGAGAGGACAGAAATCTTCCTGTTTCATGAGATATTTTGATTTCTGTCCTATCCTTGTTCTGAGGGGGTGCTAACTAGAAAACTTGGACTTAAACATCTTGGGTCGTCAGTTTTTTGGTGGACCACCCTGTATACAAGGCTATCGCCGTGTATGATTTCACAAGGCACGTGGCTTGTTTGTTTCGTTGAAAAAAATGGCTTGTGCATTCCCCCGCCTGACGTAAGCTAGTACAGACAGTACTAGATAGCGCTAGGTTGCCACATTTGGCAGACTTTCATTCAGTGACAGTGCCACTTTAATTCATAGAATACTGACTGACAGGTTCAACCAGAAGCAGATTTACAGACCCTTACTTTCTTGCACCTGAGCTCGTCAATGTACAGTTAGAGAATTGAATTTTTTTTCTTTTTATAAAATATAAAAGTGTAACGTCACATTTTGACAGACCCCCCCTCCCCATGTCACGTTTTGTTACACTGAACCGACCCCCTCCCCTTCGCAGGTGCTCTCTCGAAATTAACGGAACATGAGCTTAAATTCCAAGGCAGTATCCGATGGCAGGAAAAAAACTTTCATTGGCGATCTACTCTCTCTGGGATTGTCAACAAGACTTACCTAACGTCCTAGACACCTTCGTTGCCTCTGTCTCGGGGTCATCACGTCCTCCAAGTCCACATGGATTTTCCCCAAACACGACGTTCATCCTGCTGTTCAAGGAGCACCTGGTGGTTTTTTTCCTGCTGAATTTGAACGACTCTACTGCACTGCACTGCATGCAGAAATCACTCGGTCAGCTAATCTCAAGCTGTGCACCTCCGTGCTTTAGAAACACGAATGTTTGCCAACCTTTTAAAACCTACAGGTATACTTTTTCTTTATGTCCAACCAGTTGAAGCCAACAGAGTTTAAGATATATGTTGTGCTGCCTGTACTAAGTATGATCCACCCAAAACCAAAACTGGTATAAGAGTAGCCGCCAAGTTTCCAAAAAGGGTCGACCTTTCAAAGTAGTGATATCATTCAACCAGGGAAAGGCCGCCAAGGTTAATCCTATTACCCAAGTTAATCGCACCTACTATAATAGTTCGAAAGTTAAATGCAAACTAGAAGATTGCTACTAGCGGTAGCAATCTTCAAGTTTTCATTTAACGTCCAAAGTATTATTCCGTGCGATTAACTTGGCTAATAGGGTTAACCTTGGCGGCCTTTCCCTGGTTGAATGATATCACTACTTTGAAAGGCCGACCCTTTTCGGAAACTTGGCGGCTGCTCTTATACCAGTTTTGGTTTTGGGTGGACATCACAACTTTCATAGGCCTGTGAATTCAAAGAATTCCACTGTCTAATAGTCACCTCTACCTATTTTGTCTGGAGTGTCTATAAATTTTCTAATTCATAATTTTTACGTTTGCCATTGCACAATTAGCCGTTGCACAATGGACATGATTTGGCTTATTGTATGCCCATGTTTCACATGCTTAAGTCTATTTAACCCGATTTTCAAATGCTGATTTTCGTTCGCTTCGCTCACTCAATTAGCGTATCCCTCTTCACTTGGCCCTCCCGAGGTTAACGTTAATTATTCAATCATGAACACATACTACAAACTCACGGAATGGTAAATGTTCAAACAGTTCTAATATTCTGGTGGCAGACGAAGATTACTAAAACTAATTAACTCACCAGCTGTTTAAAATTATTCGCCACTTACACTAGACTGCAAGAACAGTAAGTCTCATAAAATAAAATGTCCGCGTCACGTTATTGAGGACACTTTTTCTCCATAAAGAACACGTTCCCACCTGTGCTGATGATGTGCATTTTGTTTCCTAATCTTCTTTCCAGCAAAATTGCCCCTTTTATCGTAGTGGGGCAGATAATTCAGTTTGGATTCGTGTACCGTAAAAAAAAAAGACCAAATCTTTTCAATAAAAGATAAAGCTGTTCTGTCTCTTAGTGAACCACCTATTTGCAACAACGGTGCATTCTGACATTTAAGTACTGACACGATAAGCTTGTCATAATCTACTGTTGGATGACAATACAAACAATGTTTACAACAATAATTTTGCACTTACGAGCCACTTCAGGGCCACGTGCTTTTAGCTGCAGCCCCCATTTTAGAAAAAGGCACTTCCCCATATGACGCATTACCTGTCTGCCGAAATTTAAATCTGGCAACTTTCCCTAATGAGCTGTAGAGGTGTCTTTATACCCTATGAGAATTAACATGGGAGCCTGATGATTAGCTAGTCACTAGTTACTAGTAACACTCAACGTGATTGAGGGCACATTTTCTCCATAAAGAACACGTTCCCACATTTTCGTGTTGAAGTTTTCTTTGTTACTGGACCCAAGACACCTGATTCAAACGATTTGCAAATATTTCTACCGCCTGGGGAGTTTAAAGGAGTATGCTGAAATCACGTATAAGTTGATTTCAGTTAAAAGACAGTCTGCTAGTGAGGTTTTAGGTTGTTTATTTGGGGCCTTGGCCTGCTGCCATATGCCCTCACTAAAAAACTATAAACCAATACACCCTACAAAACACAATACACGTAACACATACATTACAAGAAGTACAAGAAGTGCTAGTGAGGCGCAATCTGACAACAATTACACTCTAACAATTACGCTCTAACAATTAAGCTCCAACAACAATTACGCTCTAACAATTAAGCTCCAACAACAATAAAACGACTACTTGGCGGCGACACACTAGCGTGTGTCTAGATGGCAAAATAATTACGTTGTCGTTTTAGGTGTGCGTTATTATATTTTTTTTGTCTAAAGTTACTTTCGGATTAATTTCCCTGAACAGTATTTTGGATCAAACTCCGACATTTTGAAGTTTTTGGCCCGGTTTTCAGTATTTTTTTTAGTAAAAACAATCAGTAACTGTAATGGAAATAGTCCTAGGCAAATTAAGTTATCTTTAATCTGCTGCTTCTCTTACCTTCGTAGGGACTTGACTTCTGTATGGTTTGTTAAGATTGGCATTGTTGATTGGTTAGGTTTATCCATCATTTTTTGGCTGATCGGCTCAGAATCGGTTCGGTTGGGGAAAAAAACACAATTGATACACTCTTAAAAATTACATAATTATTAATTTAAAAAAAAATTCATTTTCAGGATGCGTGAAGCTGATGAAAAAGAATGTGTTTGCCGTGTTGAAGAAAAATGAGCGAGAGAAGAAGAAACTGCTGGAAACAGTTCTCGAACAACTGTGGCAGCTGGCTGCAAATGGAACAACTTAATCACTGCTGGTGAACTGACTAGTAAAATTCAGCTGACATCAAAATTGGGCTGAGAGACGATGCAGCACGAGTGAAAAATGATACATTACGTAACCATGGCCAGGTGGAAGATCTTTGGCGTGTGATGGACGTAACGGGAGCATTTTTATAGCATTCTCTTAGGAAATGCTGACCTCGTCTAGAATTGGACTGCTGTTGAAAAGTGGTTTCGGTTATATTACATTGTCGGCAGTGAGTGGCATCTTGGCTTAATGTCGATTTTGACAAGTAATGACTTGCTATCGATTCAACTTGATTTTAACCAAACTGGTTCCATTTTAAATAAGATTTTTTAAAAGAAAAGTTAGAGAATAGAACAATGAAGGGCTCAACGTTGTTATCCAGTTTACTTTTAGTTGGCCATTTTTCGTGGCTTGTTGTTGACAGATACAGTGATTCTATGCAAACACTGGCACGAGGAGAAGAGATTTCATTGACTGTTTGCTTCAGTTATTGTGTACGCGGTTTAACTTGAGTCCTGCAGATATTTTATGAGCGGCTACGTTTTCCTGGAGGAGGCGGCATTAATCGACGGCCGCCATTGTTTTTGTAACCATCTTGGATATCAACAAGGCACTCTGCTACCAAAAACATACAATTGATTATCAGTGTCGCTTATTTACTTTACGTAGAAGTATTTCAAATCAGTTATTAACATTTTGATAAGTTAGTATAAAATATTTTAAAAATAACTCCAGGAAAAAAAGTTAGTCAACAGCTTTTTACGTTTAAAAGCAGGAAGTGTTGGTGAGATACAACAAGTGCTTTAAAGGGTTGTGACTTGTATTCTCACGTAAGTCTCTCAAGTAGTTCCATCATCATTTGTCCCTGTTTCTTAAAAGATTGTGCAACAGGAAAACAAATTTTTACCCAAAAGAAAATTTTCCCAAGTAGGTGTCATTCTGAATGAGTCATATTCAACAGCGTTGTTGTGCTGGCAGCTTTTCTGTCTTGTGATATTCTCGGTACTTGACAGTTCCAATCTAAAGCGCATGATTGGATGTGTGCTTTTACTCGGCAGTTTTTCTAAATTCATGACCCATTTCTCTTTCTGTCGTCATTGTGCATGCTTATTTGCCGAGTTTGTTCAAAACTCACTGCCTACGGTAGTATTCATGTTCAAATCAAGGATGACCTTTTTGGCATAAGCCTGGAGAGCTCTGGACGGTTAGGTGTTTACGAATGTTAAGTGACGTTTCATTCCAATTTAAAAGGAACCCAAAGCATTAAGTTTGTAAACTAAAATTTTAAGCAACAGGCATTTTGTTAAATACTGCGCCACTTGCCAAGTTTGATTTGATCAGTTGAAGGTTTTGTAGCATACACGTGTAGAATTTCATGGTAATTTACTTGGAACCGTCCTATGTGGCAGCCAAGCAGTGCATTATTGTTGCCAAAATGCATGGAAGCAAATCGGAACCATTTTCCTAATTACTAGTCAATTTGGTTAAATCAAGTTTTTAAGTTGCTTTTTGTACATATGTCAATTTATGGTGGTGATATGATGGAATTAGTTGTCTCCTGGGACGATGAATTAAAGATTGTTGTAGGATGTCGTTAGCAGAATAAGTAATTACTTAATTGTTGCCAGACTGGATCATAGTCACCTTTCTTCCAATGTACATAGAAATAAGAGACTTGAATCATGTACATATTAAACACTTGATTTGTTGTTTGTGAAGACGACTAGTATTAGAGATTACACTCGAGTTTAAAGAGAATAAAAAACCATATCTGATGTAAGTCGCTGATTATACAATTTCAGAAAGTCGGGTGAGCGTTTACAATATCGTTATTTCTTTTCTAGTACTGTATGACTGTGTGGTATCAAATTACTCTGATTGGGTTATAGAGCAGTGACATTTGCCGCCGTATTGGCACCAGTATGGGTTTTGGAGGGCATAACTACAAGGTGCACTACATAAAAATGGAGGGAAAAACAACGGAAGAGCGGATTTCTTAGTCTTAAAATAACGTTATTTTCTCCAACAACAAAAATTGCGCGTTTTAGGTCTAAGAAATCGCTCTTCACAGCATCGGCTTCAGTATGACACCCTTCTGTTTCTCTCTGCAGTGCCCCTTGCAGCTAACCCATTAAGGCTCCAGCATAGAGTTATATACAATAATACTACGTCGTGTCACTGCTCGATAGGTTAACAATATTAGTTATTGTGCAAACAGTGATCGTCCATTTTGCTTTGTCCATGACGGGCCGGAAGCTGTTGAATATTTATTTCTAAGAGTATCGCTGAGTAAAAATATGTGTTAGGGCAGTTTGTATTACAAAGGAGCCTTATACTAAACATATATTTACCATATATTTAACAGGAGGATTGCTGAGTTGTGCCCCCCTCTATACTTTTTTGTACAGCAGTTTTAGTTTAATCAGTAAAACTAACGGTTATGAATTTAATGACGTCTTTAGTTTGATGATTTTTGGTATGCGTATTGACCATTGGTAATAATACAACAAGTTTTGCTGGGAATTCTAGTCTTGTCAACTTAGTACTGATGCTAACATACGTTAGTTTTCGACACTTCGACCAGATATGTGATTTTATTGTCTGTAAGTTGAGTGTAACTTCTCTAATAGTGATCCTTTTCATGTGTAGATAAAATCATGTAAAACAAATTCCATTTTGTGGGCTATATCTTGCTGTTATATTTTCAAAAGTGTCCTCACCTTCACGAAAAAAAAATGCCTCGCAATTTATGTTTGTTAATGTAGACCTCCAAAGGTAAATAACATGCTCTCAGTTGATGAAGTATTTAAAAAATGATTGTGTTGTCTCCCTTCTTTTCTATTTTAAGGTTTTCTTGTCAGAGATGTACACCAACACATTCAAAATTTCTTCAAAATCTGAATTTTCGACAGCTATGCATTTACAGGCTGATTTCCTATGGCTAAAGTCTGTAGAGATTTGCACGTTTAAATCTATATATACTTTAGATGCGCAAATCTTAATATCAATTAGCGCTCACCCACAAAGAGCTCTTAGACAGACTGTTTCGCCCTTGTTTGGGCTCGTCAGTAGAGAATACTTTGTGGATGAGAGCTAGGCTACGCTTGCTACGGCAAATGACAAGGTGAAACGAATATGGTTTCAGCAAGAAAAATAGCAGAAAGGTCTGCTTGTTTGGGGTTGCATTCTTCTGAATGGCAGAGACACGCGGGCCTAGGGCTATTTTTACCAATTTATCATTTAATATCAATTAGCTCTGTCCCGCAAAGATCTCTAGACAGACTGTTTCACCGTTGTTTGGGCTCGTCAGTAGAGAATACTTAAATACTTAATACTTTAATACTTAAATGATCAATTGGTAAAAATAGGCATAGGCCCGCGTGTCTCCCATTTAGAAGAATGCAGCCCAAACAAGCAGACATTTCTGCTATTTTGCGTGCTGAAACCGTATTCGTTTCGCCTTGTGATGTGCAAATCTCTAGACTTTAGTAGCCTGAGGAAGACAGCCTGTATACAGCCTGCGTCATCATTTATGCCTTACAAGGCTGGCCCTCTCTAACCGTCCTACTAGGCTCTTCGGCTGATATTCGTTCTTAATCTACCTACCACGACCTTCGACAACTGCTGTCTTCATTCGCCACCATTGAACATCAGCTTGAACATATTGCTTTTCGAACATGCACAGGTCTTGCGGTGACTGGTGGCTCACTAGATCTTCATCATTTGTCTTAACTGGTTGTTTCCACACCGCTCTCACGGTCGTTTCTTCACTTCAGACTTCTGTCAATCCACTGCTGGCACATTCTGGACGTTCGTTTCTTATGCTACCCTGGCTACGACTGTCTTCCACCTTGCCCAAACACTCCTGCTAAACAAACTGATTCTGCAGGTACAAGTTCCTCTACGACTGTATCGACGGTCCAAGACGACCATCAAAAAGAAGAAAGCTCCGGCATCGGCAAGATTGTCTCGCCATTCGCCACTTGCCCTTCAAAGACACAAGTTCATGGTTCCACACTGTCCGGGCACGTTGCTCGTTCGTCTCCTCCCGAAGTTCCATCGCCTTCGCTTGCCTCACCTTCCCGCCAGAAGCAGGAGCGGACTATGAGCCTCCCGACGAAGAATCGTTCTGCTCAAAGTAAACAAACTCCTGCATCCCCTGTGCAGACGGCCCCGATTCCGGTTCCACCCACTACCATTGCGAATGAAACATCCACAACGCCTACAGTTGAACAAACCACGTCTTCTCCTTCAGTCGCTACAAACATGATGACCGTTCAGGCTTTGCTTTTCCTGCTAACGCGACCTTCCAACGACCGTTTTCTATAACCAGCTCTTCGGCTGCAGCTCTACGCGCAGCAATTGTTCATGGCTTAGCCTTGTCACCAGAGGACTATGCCCCTCTGGATATTAATTTTGCTTCAATTTTGACTTCTGCCAGTTCTCTTCGTGCAGAATCTGACACACTTTGGGCGTCAAACGCTACAGTGTCATCTGAAGCTACTCTTCTTCGATCAACGAACACTGTGCTTACTTCAGACACGTCTCACCTTCGTCGACAAGTCTTCAAAACCAAACTGATTTTGAATAATTCCAACACACGCAATTGCGCGCACGGCCAGCACGGCATGACCTGGAGCCTCTGACATTACACCGTTTCAAAGATTGCCGGGCTCCCTACGGTCTTACACCCCCAGTGTCCCACGATGGTCGTTCGGGTTCACATCACCTCAATATCCTCGCCTTGCAATGAAGCCAGCCATTCGTATTCCCCGCAGGGCACAACGTCTCAGGAAAGTCGGGGTTGCCTTGCATCATTCTGGGGCCTCTCCTTCGAAGACTAAGCCTTCACCCTCAGATTCTACATCAACCGTAGAATTTTCCCCTGCCCCTTTCGAAGGTCTCGTGTCGTCTTGGGCTTCAGCATTCGCAGTCCCTTTGTTTCAAGGCCTAAGTGCCTACTCAGTCTTGCAATACGACGCTGCTCCATGGTTCGTTCCTATCTTTACAGGAATTCCATATCTTTCTGACTGTTCCACTTGTCTCCTGCCCTGTGCTCCGTGTCGGGCACAAACTAAAAGCATCGTTTTAGGCTACCGTGCACTTTAATAGCTCCTTCGTGTGTTGTGACCTTCTCTAACAGTGATTAGCACTGAGGAACCGGATCCACGCTCCCTTTTCCAATTGTCCCGGTACTCAACATGCTTGGCGCAATTCCTTCGCCACAACAAAGGATTTTCGGCCCATTCCAGACTAACATCAAGTTCAGCTCAGTACCTCACAACCTTTCTTCGCTTTCAAATAATTACTAACCAGTGTACCTCCAGTTCCCGGTCGCATCATCTGGTCCACTCTTCATTCTGACGACCCTGTTTTCACCTGGCAGACTCAGGGTTTCCATTGTTCTTCCTTACAACGACCACGGCTCCGGCTCCTCAGAACTTTCACTGCGATTTCGTCTAATCTGACATCATTACGACTCCTTATGTTTTCCAACGCACCTGCAACATCGATCAGCTAAATCAACACACTGCCACGATCTCAACTAATCTTTCACACTACCACAGGGCCCTCATGTAACCGACAGTTAGCTTGTTCTGTCATGACCAACTAACATTCACATCTTCATAGACCTGCTTTTGGTTCGTCTGGCACCACTCGCCCTGCGACCCTCATTTATCCCTTCATGCGTTCGTCTGTCACAGGTTCTTGTTCCCCCGTCTCCGCCTTGCTGTCAAGCCGAAACGTCCGTAACGACCATCTTTCATCTCAAGCTCTTTTCCACAGGATCATCCGGATCTCCAGTCACCATGTGTCATCATCATACAAATCCTCGGTTGCACGACCACATTTCCAGATGCCAAGTCAAGTCGTCCACCCGCCGTTCGACCACTAGATTTTCTAGCAACATCGTCGCTTCATGACCATGTAAGGTAATTCAGCTACCTATTCTGTTGCGGCTGTTTATTCTTCGTCCCTGAACCTGTAAGTATCCACGAACCAGTGTTCTTCTCTTTATCAAGAGGTCGTATCTCGATACAGCAGACGTTCGATAATTTCCCTTCTACCCTTCCCTTACTTATAACGAAGGTGGACATACTAGGGGGCTACAAGAAATAAGACAACACCTCATTATGCTGGATTCCATGAACCCATGAAAATGACCCTCGTTCACCCGTCCTCACTCCTATGTTCCCGTCGCTTCAGGTTCGCAGAGTCCGTTGATCCTGGGGCAGCCAGCTCGTAGTTAGGACACCTGTTACTATGGTCCCGCTGGCATCAGTGACGAGGTCTGCTGCAATGCTATAAATTGCAGGTAATGATATTTTCATCGGCATGTAGAAACATAAAAATACCAGGGGCACCTGGTCGATTTTGGTTTCTATTGCCTAACCGAAAATAAACATTACTTGTACCCGACCTGCCTCCCCACTCGAGTTACCATAGTAACAATTGAGAGGTAAGAAACCAGGACCAATGCCAACGCTTTTGTAAGAAGGCTGCGTCACTCATGCGCCGTAGGATAAGCTACCGAGCTGGCAGGGAAGCCAACACTTCTTCTCTAGGGGGGGATTTTATTAGAGGAAGGAATGCTATGAATTGCAGGTAATGTTTATTTTCGGTTAGGCAATAGAAACTAAGATCGACCAGGTGCTCCTGGTATTTTGATGTTTTTACCTTTTTTCAAAAACGTGCCGATCCCACATTTCTAAAGCTCCTGTTGTATTCCATTACTCACTCCATCACGTGAAGGGTTGACTTCCACTTCAAGTAGGTAACTCCCACTCGCCTCACACCTGGTACTCTTGTCAGTGGTCGAGCTCCCGCATCATTTCTTTCTGCAGCCTCCTTCTTTTTTGGAACTGATAAGGCTAATGTTTGTAATCGGTTGGAATCATGCCCTTTAACCAATGTAGAATTAATTCTGTAAGCTTATTTGTTGCAGTAAATCCACTATGGTAGTTCCATAGTGTCCATCCACTATGGACATGTTATGTCTGCGCATTAGGGGTCTTCGTGTTTTTTGTTTGGAGTGCGGCATTCGTCGCATTTTTTGGTGTGTTCAACTACGTAGCATTCCATCAAGCTGTCGAGAGTTATCACATCAATATCTGAAGGTTTTGGCACTCTTCGTGAGCTATGTTTTATATTCTATATTATATGTGTTTGGCTAATAAGCAGAGATCATGTTTCTTCACCTTCGTGTGAGTTTCACATACCATCCAAGATTTTACCGTTGGGCATCGTGGGTGCTAAGCAGCAAATTTGTAAAATCTCCGCATGACTGGTCTGCGAACGCATATTGATTCTCGTGAAGCCGAGTATCTCTAATACCGCGATGATAGCTTCGTTTTTCTTTTAAAATCGTCTTGCCGTAACACTGTTGTTTTACTCTAATTTCACCATGTGTTTTCCCATAAGACGCATTCTCGTGTCAGATTTTTAACAAATGTCTCCCTGCTGTTTAAAACGGGAACAAAATTGTTTGCCTTTTTGCAATGTGAACGAGTCTAGCCTAGTTTACTAATGCTTTACCACCCCCGATATTGACCTTTTGTGATGTAATACGCTGAACGAGGGCCTCGCTGGAAAGTAATTTTAATGCACAGTCACGGACAGTGAAATATCGACACTTGTGCATGGGTAGCAAGAAGGGACTGATCGATTAGTCATACCACTCCATTCAATTGAATCAGTTGTCTTTCTTCATGTGACGTCATCTGGCTGACTGGAAGTCAATGCACCACCAACTGTAGAAACTAATTCATTAAGCTCCGTAGCAATGAAGCCAACATTTCCAAAGTCATTATTTCACGATCGTGTTTAAGGGGAAGCAAGAACGAAATGATCGGTCAATCGTACAGGATGCTCAACAAACATGTGAATTTGGCAATATTCAAGTATTTCGTACCCAAACGGGGAAAAAAGTGGTGAAACGAAATGAAATGGACTGGGCTTGGGCAGTGCAAACTAGCGCGTCGCCTAGCATGTGACTTGCTCCGGTCGGCCCGTTCCTAGACTACTTTTTTCGTTTACGAAACGTAATCGTAGCATGCAGATGTGACGCCATTAAGAGAACATAGAGGCTTTTAAAATCGCAGCAAAACGCAGTGACAAAAAGACGAGCGAAAATTCAGGTTCCTGGACAAATTATTAGGATTTTTTTTTAATTCCTTGAACGGATGTCTGTCGGTATCAAACCTGACATATCAACAACATGTTTCCCATCAAGATTTGATTTTGAACAAATGTGGCAATGTGATGAATAAATCACTTTTAACTCCCCCCATCCCTACGGTAAAAGGTAAGCTGTCAAATTTTTTGCCAGCAGGATTTTTAATTTAAGCTCTACTTTAAGCAAGATTTTACTTTACACTGCACCTGTCACCTCTGGTTGACAAGTTGTTCGACCAACATTTTTACCACCGAGATTTACTTTAAATATTACTTTACACAAGATTTTACTTTAAGCCTTCCTTCCCTCCCCTCCATGACCACTTTCGATGGAGAACTTGTGACTTTATACATTACTTTAGGCAAGATTAAAACTTAAATATTATTTACCCCCCCCCCCCCCCCTTCCTTCTCTGCTGCGTCCGGTGGACAAGTTTTCTACCGATATTTGTTTTCCCATTTTAGACAGATTATTATTTAAACTTTGCTCCCCCCTCTCTCTTCCAGCTTTGGTAGACAAGTTGTCAACCAATATGTTTTCAAGCAATATTTACTTTAAAGATTACTTAGCAAGATTTTACTTTAAACTTTATCCATTCCCCACCTTCAGCAGACAAGTTGTCGACCAACGGTTTTTCAGCATTAAGATCAGGAAAAATTAAATCAGTTTTCCTCCATTCCCTCCCCCCGCCCTCCAGTAGACAAGTTGTCAGCCAATGCTTTCTGAAGTAAAATTTTATTTAAAACAAAACCTACAAGGGTGAAATAACCCGTCAAGTTTCAGCCAATCAAAGTAGTGCTATCAGAGCAAAAATGGCTGCCACCAAGTTGCCAAGGTAATCCCACCGACTATTAGATCAAAGGTTAATGAAAAACCTGACCATTGCTACAACCCGTAGCAATGCACAAGTTTTTCATTTAACATGTTTATTACGTGTGAATTCCTCCGTCGCGGGTCAGCCAGGGCTGGCACCCAAACATTATAACGTGTGAAATAGGTATAAAACGACAGGACCCAAATTTCTCGGGTCATTCCTAATCACTCAGTTTTAATGTGGCATTTTGGAGGGTGTATTATGCTAGATTAATCCCAAGTCGGACCACAAACTCCATTCCAGGCAGTTTGGCTCAGATATTACCCTTTTCTTATTGCCGAAACATCTTAACCTGATAATTTTTACATTACATTGATCCTCAATGTCGTTTCCCTGGAGGTTTCTTAGTTGCGTGTAGCCGCCTGCTTGCACGCCCACACTGAGCCTGCGCAGCGCAGCCCTCCTTTATAAAAGCGAGAGCACGAACGCTTTCGCCATTCATTTTCCTCCAGAAGTAACTGCCCGTTACCTTGCTCCTCGATTCCCACTCTTTCGCATAGGATTTTGAATTTTTCCAAAGATGGCTGCCACTCCCGACACCTCCCCTTCGCCGGTTGTTCGCTTTCGTGCTCTTCTTCTGTCTTTCGCCCTCGGCAATGGCTGGGTCTCCACATTTGACATCGCCGCAGACGCTTGCCACCTTTCGGCACATGAAGACGAAGAGTCGATTCTACAACCGGGCCAACGTACTCCATCCGAACCTGTCCTTTCACTGCTCGAAAGGGAACTCCGTTACGCGAAGGACTCCTATCACGAAGCAAGGAGAAGTTCCCGTCTGGCTGTCACTGCTCAAGCTGCCCCGCCAGCTCCGAACTCTCCATTGGACCTTTCATCAAACTCCTCCTGCAAAGACCAGTCCATCACCTGCAGTGAAGTCCACCAATTGGTCGAATCCACCTTCCAGAGACACGCGCAAGACGCAATGCCATCTCCATCCTGCACGTCTTTGGTTTGCCGCGCCCGCACTCAAGACTGAGTAGCATTGTCCGCCAGTCATGAAAGCTGAAAGCGCCCCTCACAGCTTTCGGGGGACTCGCGTAAGAAGCGAAAATCATCTGACACACCACTGATCCCTGCCGACAAAGGTGCCCCTTTGCCGCCGGCGCTGGGACCGCTCCCGTCACAGAAGAAAATTCAATTTACAAACGAAAGTGGCGATGATCCAACCATTCCTTTAGCTTCTCTACTCAAGACGGTCAAAGAGACAGAGCCGGAATGTTTTCTCTACAAGCCGTCCCAGTTTGCTGATGCTCCCGTCATCAGCAGAGGCCTGAAAACGGGCTTCGGCTTTACCCTACGTGACCGAGACTCCAAACTAATCAGTCTCCTTGGACCACCCTCCTGACATGACTCTTACGCAACGAGGGGTACCCTCTTCGGCAAAGGCGAACCCTTAATCCTGGACAAAGACCCTCCTGCTCCACTCCCGGGTTGCGAAACAAGCTTCTTTCACCCTTTTGGGGATGAAACGGGACGAAAAGCCAATGGGCTCGAAATTGGTTAACTAAATACAGATGCAAACCTATTTACGTTGCCTTTTGGACTTATATGTCAAACTGCCTGAGCGGGGAATCGAACCCACGACCTCTGAAATCAAAAGCCAAGGTCTTACCGCTAAGCCAGATGGCGCCACGAATCCACACAACTTTGACACCTACACGGAATGCGAGTTCCTCTGCGGTGAAGTCAAGCTAGATTTCAGCACTGTTTTATCAATCACAAAAAAAGCAGAAATCCCAACTTTCGTCCTCTACGACAACGACAAGTGTCTACACGTGAGTCTCCGAGCCGCTTCCCAAGCCGACGTCCTAAACACAGCAGTCAACGCTCTTTGCGAGAAGCTTTCAGCCGACGCCAGTCCTGAAGAGATCAGCAACCTCTCATCTCTCATTTCGCAGCTTTTTCAGAAAGCCAGCTTCGCATCCTATCAGTCTTTAAACTGGGTTACAAGGGCATTATTCAACATCACCCTTCTTCTTCACGAAATTGCTTTAAAGTCGACCAGCAACCTTAACGACTCGACGAAACATCGTCTTCGTAATTAACCGATCCATGAGTCCGATACCCTCTTTCGGAGATTAATCCCAACTCTCGCACCGCATTTAGATATCTCGCGAAAGCCAAAACCTGAACAGCCACAATCAGGAAGCCGTCCCTTCCACAGGAACAAGCCGCCGAACTCTCAGCACCCACAGAGGACTGGAACAAACCTTCAACTTCCTCGGCCATAACCCGAATGAACTCCACCACTCATTACAAGCAGCCCCAGCCCTTTCGGTCAGACCAACCATCACACGCTTGCTCCGGTCAACGCAGTCAGCACAAGCATTTGTAAACCTGAGACCGCCGTAGCCGCTACTCGTCACCAGGAGGCAGAAGCTCCTTTCGCAAAAGCCAACAATGACGCCTCTCGTCCCTCCTGCTTTCCAGTCGGCGCAAGACTCCGTCATTTCTTTCCAGTCTAGCAAAGAAAAACTCAACACAGAAGTCCTTTCAATAATCAATGACGGCTTTCGCCCAACCTTTCTCTCAAAGCCTCCTTTGGCGGCCTCCCCTCCTTGGAACTTCACTCCACCAGTGTCGGAAATACTATCGTCTGAAATATCACAACTACTTCAGAAGAAAGCCATCAAAGAATGCCATAACCCGGGACCAGGGTTTTACAGCACTATTTTCATCCGACCAAAGAAGTCAGGAGGTCTACGGCTAATTTTTGAACATGAAACCACTCAACAAATTCATATCCAACGACCGCTTCAAGAAGGAGACTCTGGACTCAATCCGTCAATCCTTCCATCAGGACGATTGGACAGTTTTAATCGACCTAGAAGATGCGTACCTCCATGTACCCCTGCAGCCGGTAACATCTCATTTGTTCCGCTTTATCTACTTCCTAAAGGTCTTCGAATTCCGTTGTCTTCCTTTCGGTTTTAACGCAGCACCAAGAATTTTACAATGATCCTAAAACCGATTCTATTGACACTACACCAGCAACAAATTCAAGTTAAGGCCTACCTCGATGACTGGACGCTCAACAACCCAAACTCCTCTCGACTCGAAGACAACCGGAACCAAACTATCCTCCTACTAAATCAGCTGGGATTCAGAGTAAACCAAGCGAAATCACGCCTAACCCCCGGCTCAAGCCTTCACATTTCTCGGGGCTTATTCAATCTACAATTGGCAACAATTTCTCCCTTATCAGAACGAATCGAAGACCTCTTACGCCACCGAGTATTAGATCAAAGGTTAAATGAAAAACCTGACCATTGCTGTAATCGGTAGCAATGGTCAAGTTTTTTATTTAACGTGTGACGTAACAGTTGGTGGGATTAGCTTGGCAACTATTGTAGTAACTTGGTGGCAGCCTTTTTGGCTCTGATATCACTACTTTGATTGACTGAAACTTGGCGGGTTCTTTCACCTTGTGGGTTTTGTTTTAGATAACACTACTTTTTTTTTTTTTTTTTTTTTTGTGGCGGCTTATTTTTTCTACTGCCTATTCATCTACTATCTGGCCGAGTTTGGTCGAAAAATATTGAATACGAACGGAGATCTTAATTTTTTTAAGTTTTGCTGGAGTAAGGACTTCAGTCCTAAATTAAAGCGTTTGCCGATTTCCATTCAATCATCAACAATAAGTAGCGCGGACTGCGGATTTGTTAAGAGCTTAGTGGCCCGAAGCCATACGCCCTACTACAAACAAGTAGCGCGTGCATTTTATCAACAATGTTGTGTTGCAGATTATTTCTGGCAGTCCGTTTGCATTGTTACTCGTTCTAAAAAGGAGTCCATTTTTATGTTGAGCGCATAGCATAATGGCTTCTGCTCAGTTAAAGTGTGAATAAATAAATAATAAATAAATAAATAAATAAATAAAGGAGTAATGCTTATTTTGATCACCGGTGGCGTTTTCCCGACATACAGAAAAATAGCATTACAAATTATTGCAATCTTTTTATTTAATGCCTCCCCAAACGTCAAACCTTAAAAGGCACGTATTGGGGTTAAAAGAGTGTTGAATACCATCTGTCGCATAATTTATTTTATATGAGCAGAATTAGTGAGTAGTCAGCTGAAATCAACGATCTTCACGCACTTTTATGACACTGCTATTTATGCACGTGATTGAAATACGACTATTGCTTGTCAGGGCACAAAGGTTGCTCATTTCCAACAATTTTCAAGCTGTTTCGCTGCATAGGTATTTATTTATCCTCGCCATCGTGAAATACGCTCAGCTCTGGTTTCAGATAAAAGTACCAAAGCTAGTGGCCATGCAACAACAATGCAAGAATTAAACAACGACTTTCTTACAATGAAGTTACAATGAAGTGTGACAATTATTGAACTTGGCGGGCGGACCACTAGCGTGGTCCGTGATGTGCAATATAGTAGATATTCTTCAGTACACCACGCATTCAGATTTTTTAGTAGTGTCCTGTTGGTATGTCTGCCGTTCCAACTGCATACATCTATTACGCATTTTTTTTAATTCTGCCATACGACAAGTCGAATTACTAACGCAGTGAGTGACCTAAATCCTTACAATTTGATCATTAGCACCCCCTACTAATTTACCAGTGAGCCGCCTGTTTACAACAATACACTCTAGATAGTTTACTTTTAATTAAATCTTGCATCATCCATACAAAATACTGCTGCCTAATTTGACCTTTCAGCTTAAATGATTATCGAGGAACAGGTGCACGCGCTTACGACCATTCTTCTTTGATGTATTAGGAATTCTGTAAATAGGGCTATTAAGTTAGCAACAAAACAGTCAGGTGCATTAGAATGAATCGTCAGTTAATCACCAATTGTGTCTGAAGAAGGCGAGATCTTTTCATTGAATTTATGGTTCGTTTGAGGACACACAAATAAAAGTTTAATGAAAACAGTTGCAGCAACCGACACACTATAAACAGTCTGCTGAGATTGGAGTCATTGCGTACCCATCTCCTACATCGAATTAGAAGAAGGAACAAACTTCCAAGTAAGAAATGTTGAAATTATTTTCCCTAAATTT
>JAHWFP010154595.1:0-41365 GCA_023313725.1 Lithobius niger | reverse complement strand
GCCGGTTCGAATCTGAGAACCGACCCGAGTCCGACTCTAAAAAAAAAAGGGTCTGAAAGTTTTTTTCAGGCGATTATGGGTTATTGGTTGCCATCACGTATTTTCTCAACCCTCAGCTAACCCATAACTGCCTAGATAGGAACGTACACCTTCAACGTATACCAGCGAAAAACAAAGCCCCAGCGTGTGCTTTGTGAGGGGTCCCGGGACCCCGAGCAAAGCGGGCAGTCACAACCCAGTGGTCAGCGTCGTCGGCTGCAAACCAATAGAATGCCGGTTCGAATCCGAGAACCAACCCGAGTACCAAATGGACTCTAAAAAAAAGGGTCTGAAAGTTTTTTCAGGCAGTTATGGGTTAATACACCTACAGTACTTACTGCTCCTTTTTCTGCTTGTCTTTCTTTTCAACATATAAACGCCTCTACTTCACCGTTGTAAGGGTTCTTTCTTCTTCCGTCACACTTGCACGATACAATGCCATTCTCTTTCCAGCTTCTTATTTAGCTTTCACCTTCTGATCTTCGTCCATATTTGCACGTATTGTTGCCTTTCTTTTTCTACATTCTTCATTAGCTTTAACCTTCTGATCTTAATTCATCTTTGCTTGTCTCTCTCCCCATCTCTTTCTGTCTTCCCCTCTTAACTTTGTCTTATCCTCTACAGTCAGTTCTCTCCGTCTTTTGCGCATGTTCGCAGTGTTCTCCCACCTCTGCTTGGTCTTTCTGAGTTTCTCTACAGCTTCTCTGTTAACTCTTGTCTCCATTTTTTCCTGTCTTTCAACATCTTCCTAATCTTTCGCCCCTTGTGTTTTTGTTTCTTCTAAATCACTGTCAATGTCGACGTCTGAATCAAACTGATCTTCCGACATCCTATGGTTGAACTTGTAGTGTCCATGGGCATACGTAGTCACACCATCATCGGTGATGTACCTTTTATCGTCATAAGGTGAGAGCAGTTTCTTACTGACAATACTAGTGGTTATCTGTTGAGCTTTACTCGATATTGTTGACCATGTATCAGTCTTTACAATGTGCTCTTTACATACCTTGTAATCGTTGTGCGTGATATGATGTTTCATGTAGGTCTTGCTAATGCCTTTGCAGTTTGCTTTGATCATTGTTTCTCCGTCACGAACGAGTACATTTTGGCATGCAGCCCTATAAACTCAACCATGGGATCACCACCTTGCTCATCCTTGAAGTATCCAAGTTTTTGTTTGTTTTTATTGGTGTAGGATGGGTGATCTAGTGGGTAATTATAGGTATCAAAAAGGTACGTCTTCCTCATATCTTCGTAGAGGTATCGGGTCTCAATTTCGCACGCGAGTGAGTCTGTGTCTGTGAAGAGAAGCTTGGCCTTGGCGCCGTACATGGGTTGGACATACTCGTAATGAAACTGGTACACGGCCAGTTTACTCAGGTTGAGTATGGTGAATCCCAGGTACGTCGGTAGATCACACTTCACCGTTCCTGTCCTGAGCATTATGGATATCAGGTCGTTCTTCAGAATCTGAAATGAATCTGTGTATGGCAAAGAGGTGTACTTGACACATTTTGAAGTATTCTTCACGAGCTTTATTGACTTGAGGTTTTGTTTATTCTCTATCGTCTTCCCAAAAACCGAATTATTTAACAATATGCAAAAGTCCTTCTCGAAGGCATTCGCCGCGTACTGTCTCTTTAGCATATTTTCATCGATGTAAGGGCGCAACCAAGCCCGCTGACAGAAGTGGAGAATCCTGTAAGTATGAAGCAAAATAATTTCATGCTTCAAGTAGAATTTGAGGTTTCTATAGTGAACCATGTACTTCTTTTTGTCGTATAGAGTGGAAACCAGCTTGACGGTTGGCTTAATCTCTTCCGTGACTCTTTCCGTAAACTCGGACATATCTTTTACGGCTAATTTCTCCAGCGCTAAGGTATAGTCATTGTGTGATTTGTGCAACTCTACCGGACAGTCGAGATCGACCATCAAGATGTATGCAGTATCATCGTGATCGCCACATTTGTCGAGGTTAAACTCTTGAATTTCTTTCTTGGTAAGCCAAGTAAATTTCGAAGTTGGAAGGGGCTCACTCATTGCTTTACCGTACAAGTTGTTGGCATTGGCGTTCAATAGGAAGACAGAAGGTTTTGTTGGCTTGTAACTTTTCATGTAACTGTTGTTGGTGACGGTGTGCCGCTTATCGATGTAGGATAACCCGCCAGCGGATACAAAATTGTGTTTGTTCATGTGGGTAAACAACTCTAATCCCACTTTAGTCATGCGCAGAGCCGCTTCCCAACTGAAACCTGGGGTAGACAGGTAGTAACACAGATCCACTCTGTAATTGGTTAAGCATAATCTGCGAAAGCATTCAAAAGCCTGTGCCAAGATGTAAACGTCTACCATCTGGTAAACGGCGTGGTAGCTGGCAAATGTTTTGTCGCTCAGCTGGTTCCATAAAGCTTTGGCACCTTCATAGCCATCATCACTGATTTCTTCTTGTTTGATGGCCAAATAGAAGGCTTGTTTCGGGGGTAGCTCCGCGTTTTCAAACATGCTTTCATTCGTGATGTATTCGTATGGCCCTTCAGCATGAGATTGTAATTGCCCTTCAACCCGTTTGTACCCAGGAAACAGTTTACCGAGAGAACTTTCCTTCGCCCTCAAACTTTCCTTCAAGAAGTTAAACTCTCCGCCGCTCTTCTTGTAATTTTCAGCCAGAGTGGCGAGGGAGGTTACCAAGAAACTGAACGTGTCTATAAACTTGAGGGTAACCTGACGCAGATCTTTTTTGTACGCACATACAAGTTGATTCTCATGCTTTGGAATCGTTCGGATGTTCTAGCTATGATTTGTATTTCATTCTGGAAATTTTCAACGGCCATTATTAGTAAATGTGTGTCATAATTAGCAAGACCGTGAAAACAAACCAGGATGGCATTTACCTCTTTGGCCTTCAAGTTGCATTCATTGCAGTCTGCTCCACGAAACTTACCAGTCCAGTGGCAGTGGTCCCTCACCTTTTTCATGCCGATGAACGATTTTCCGCAGTAGTGGCACAATGTTGCCTGCTTGAAGATGATCAATTCTTGCGGCGACAATTTCAAGGCCTTGCGGTTAGAAAGCATGTCTCAAAATTTGTCGCCAATTTTCTTTAAAGCTCCCATAAAATGGTCCAAAGCATCGGTTCCGTAGTAGTAAGAGTATGATAGTATTTCTTCTTTTGGACCTATAACAACGTACCCATAACTGATAGGTACGTGTTTGCTGATATCGATGCTTTTTGAAGACGATGGAGCCTGTATCGGTACTAACACACATTCAAAGTCCTCATAAACATCCTATTTGTGTGGGTTCTGACGCTCGAAATGTTTAAGAGACAATGTGTTTTCCCAGGCTTGAGTAAGGTAAAAGGTTGCGTGAAATTGATGGCTAAACATTCGCTTCTATGTCTCGTTAGAAGAAACTCTCTAGTAAAGTGGGAGACACAGTTCAAGCAGTAATACTTCCCATTAGTACCCGAGCCACAGTACTTCAAAAATCCACCAAGATCCAGGATATCGCAATAGTGGTGGTACTTCAAAAATCCACCAAGATCCAGGATATCGCAATAGTGGTAGTTGGGTTCCTCCTTTCCATCAGACATACACTGTAGATGAATTGGCCATCTTCCAACAACGTTCGTGGTGCATCGAAGAGGGTGAATGTTGTGTTCCTCGGTGTACCCTATGACGTTGATAGACAACCCGTTTCTGTCTTCAAACTCCTTTATTGAATTCACCTGTACCAGATACTACAGCATGCTGTCGTCGAGCGTGTGCTTCGAGTAAGTTAGAGGATCCTTCGAATAGGTACGATCTTTCGAAGCCAACACCGCGTTTAGAAAGCACTTGTTGGCCTCTTCATTCTTTATGTTTACGATGTATTTTGACTTTTTCTCTAACTTTCTAGGTAAAGGAATGTAGGAATGGCCTGGAAGGGATCATAACTACCTGTTTTAACACGCAGGGTGCTGATGCTGACGATCTTCCAACTACTTCCCTCTCCGGTAAATATCCCTAGAGACTTGTGAATCTTTGCATAAGCTTCATTCACAAACGCTAGTATCCCCAATGAAATATAGAGTAGCGCATAGTAGGAACACAACACAGATTCCTTTTTTTTCTGTTTCTCAAATACTACGGAAAGACAAAGATGAGCTTTACAGGTGTTGAGAGTCGTTACGCAGTAGGTCAGTAGGGAAGTCACGGCTCTCCTAGCGAAGCTAAAAGGGTCTTGAAGTAAGGTGCTACTGTTGGTTAAAATGCTGCGTTAACGTCAAGTATTTGTTGTTAAAGGCTTAAACAACGAAGAGAGGTTCGAGTCTTTCTCCAATGTTGGACGACAGATGGTCGCAAAATTCCTGGCAAGGCGGCGTGAAATGTTTGGCTTTCAAGTGCTCGGTCAGAGCATCCTTTTCAGGAAACGAATATTCGCAAAAGGAGCAGGTTAACGTAGTCTTGATGAAATACATTTTTCCCTCTTTTTTAATATCCTAAAAAGAAAAAGAAAGAATGGAATACAATACCATCGTTCGCAGTGGTGACACGACATACTTGCATGCCACTTTCGACACGCCGTTACACTTGAACATCGAATATTGCATGGCTTTAGTTAACATCGAAACAAATCTACGTTTTCCAAATGTAGACAAAAACCAACAACCTCTTCCACTATTCCACACATAACAGTGCATCGTTGAAAACCATTACCATATCAATGGGGTCTTACGAAATTTCAGAAATTAAACACCTTCAATAAAGACAGCCTGCTGCAAGATGATCAAGGTGACGTTGTCGAATTGCAGCCAAATATAAACACGCTGCGGTGCATCCTAAGAATAAAGAAACCAATTTTGCCGTGTCATTCCAAGGAGAACGTACATTGAGAGATTTGCTGGGTTTCGAGGATAAGGTACAGTCAACAAGCTACAGTCAACAAGCTCACGAAGGTATTAAAACTCAACAGTATTCTGATTCACTCTGATATCATCGGTGGATCGTACGTAAATGGTCAGACTGTTCTGACACTGTACAACTTTTTTCCCAATGTCTCTCCCGGCTACAAGATCGTAAAAACCCCACACAATTTAGTGTACTTACCAGTAACGAGACACGTAATTAGTGACATGAGAATCTGGTTAACCGATCAAGACAACCGTATATTCAATTTGCGCGGAGAAACTGTTACTATTCGCCTCCTCCTCAAATCAATGTAGAGAAAAAGAGACCATGATCGTATTTCATAAACGCCACCAACCAAATGAGCAGCCAGCGAAAAGACCAGAAACGGACGAACTCACACCGACCAATCGAACCTTCATGAAAGAAAGATGTAAGAAAGATGTAAGAAAAAAAAGAGGTAAATAATGTCCGAAACAGTAACGCAAGACTACCTAGAACTCACGGAACCACTACAGGTTGATGGATCTGTGGATTTGTACGTGTATCGTGAGTATAACCCCATTGTTGGTACCAAGTCTTAATAACGTAAATTCGGAAATTAAAATAGTGATTGAAAACCAAGATGCCTTCACCCACCCATCGTGAAGTTACGTGTGTGAGAAAGGAAAGATAGAGAAAGAGGTAGATGGATCGGCTTACGCAGACGTGGATCTCTGACGCTCGTAAACAATGGTGTGGCCTTTCTGTTCAACAATGGTGTGGCCTTTCTGATACCTCGGTGACAAGTTGGTGGAGGACCTGAATTACCCCGGCTACGCTACAACTAAGAAGGGTCGGCTGTCCTATGGATCATCGGATCAAAGAGTATTGCTAAGCGCGTGCTAGAAACTTGACGATGCAGCCTCTAGCGTGGCAGCAGCTGCCAACAAAGGATTTGCAACGCAACACGACATGATAATCAAGCGGACCGATCCTAAAGACAGTTACAGTTTCCTCGTGCCCGCTTCGCATTTCCTAGGGTTCTTCGAAGACTACAATAAAATCATTTACTGAGCCAAGCAAAGTTTGACCATGATGAGGATGGCTAACAGTGACGCACTGTACAAGTCATCAGGAGCCGCTAGTACCACCGTGCAACTCACGCATATCACCTGGCTCATGCCTCACGTCGTGCCATCCAATGAATAGAAACTACGTCTCTACAAGTTAATCGATAGGGGTGATGATGTCAAGCTAGGATTTCGGCATTGGCACTATGACAGCACCAAGGTACCAACCACTACATCGCACACGTGGCGACTGATTTCCACCTCGGTCGTTGAAAAACCGAGGTGGATCATTCTGGCATTTTTCACCAATTTCATGAATGATGCAGTCAAGAATCCAGCCGCCTTCGATCATTGTAGTTTGACGGATTGTCACGTGATGCTAAATGGGGAAGATATCTCTATCTTGACCTCAATGTTAAGTTTGAAAGTGGTGACTACGCAACGTTGTATCAGATGTTTATGGACTTTAGAAAGTCAAACTACAGCAGCAGCAACATGTGTAGATCCCATTAATTTCAAGGCTTCTTACCCACTCGTGGTCATAGACACCACAAAACAAAGTGAACGGTTGCAGTCGAGAGTGGTTGATGTACAAGTCAAGATGCGATTTGGTGCTGCGGTAGCAGCTAATACTAGTTGTCACACTCTCGTTGACAACCTCAACGCAAAGTCGAGGTTGTGTATTAAAAAAAAGAGTTGGGAAATAAAAAATGGCAGCCAAAAAAAAAACACAAATGTCCGAGAAAGAAGAGTGTAAAGCGCGGTAGATTTCTACGTCTCCTAATTCTACTAATCGCTGCCATTGCCGGTGGTATGGGTGCTTTAGGAACGGGAGAGGCTGTGATAGCTTCGGCAGTAAACAAAGCTAAGAGGGATGCAAAAGCATTCTAAGAGGCTAGATGGCACAACTTAATTATGGAAGGAAAGGGGTTAAGTTTCAAAAAAAGCAACTCGTGGCCATGGGTCGCACTTACAGAAAGGCTGGCAGAGGACTCTACTTGAAGCCACAAAAGGGCTGATACCGCTTCATCGCCCGCTAACCACCATCGATATTGATGAGTTTACCAAAATGTTAAAGATTCGTCACTACAGGGGTGCATTCAGTAAAGACAAGTTGCACACAGCGATATGGAAAAGTGGGGTATGTGGCATTGTGAATTTACAAGATTTTAATGCTGGAAATGGGTCACACTGGGTCTGCTACTCGACATTAGACAATAAACCCTGCTACTTTGACAGTTATGGAGAGTTACTGCCACCAATGTTGTTGAAAAAATATTTACCGACGGGTGTCTAGTATAATGTGGACAGAGTTCAAGCTTTTGATCAAATTTATTGCGGTCATTTGTGCCTCTTTATACTGCTGCCTCTTACCAGAGGGTTCAAATTTACCCACTTCTTGGACTAATGAAATAAGAAAAAAGGTTGCGAAAATCTTTTTTTAAACCTTAAAATTAAGGTAAAAGTCGAGTAGAAAGTAAACATTCTCTTTTGCGAATGCATCCATATTTTTTTTGGACCCTTATTATACCATTCGCATCAATTGTCTTTGGTGTTTTATAAACGGTTGTGGTGGACAGTTCACTTCCCGTTTTAGTAACTTCAAAACTATGATCACCAAATATGCACCAAACTCTGAAAGGTGCTGTTGCATCGTTAGAATAGAGCACAATTTTGTGAAGTGCTAGCGGAGCCATAACTAAGTGAGTCTTAGCTAAATTGGTGGACCAGTCTGACCTGGCTGCGAAGGGACTCGTAACGTGAAATGATACGATGTTATAGCACAAATTTTCGACAAATTCTTTGGTCGCGACATCCCACGAAGCGATTGGCAGAGCAACATCCACGATGTGCTTCCCTTGTGCCAGAAACACGGTTCTTTCACCATTCAGAGTCATAAAGTTCTTGTCCAGAAAACTCTTGTTAACTACATTGAGGCTGCTGCGTGGATTCTCTGATGTGCCTCTTTTTGGCGGAAAAATTATCATTCTCGAGTATCATGGCATTTGATTTCAAATCAGTCTGTAGAGATGTCACTTGTGAAAATATGACTCCATCATTTGGTTGGACTGCAGCTGCAACGTTCGTCAATCTTCTCGCACGCAGAATCAAATGATCATCCGATGTCAGATCAAAACCTACACCACGCCTGCCTAGTTGTAGTACGCTCCGACTGCCCAACTATGTTGACAGACTAGGTCATTTTTTCTTAATATAAAAATGGCGACGGTAATAAATTACGATTTTGGGTCTGATGATGCTAAACACCCATTTTTACCATCTAACTCACGCTGCTTGATCGCTGGGACAGCAAACTGTGGGAAAACTAACCTCTTGCTTAATTTTTTATGTAATGATGGTTGGGTCGCTTACGACAAGCTGTATGTTTACAGCAACACCCTTTGTCAGTCAAAGTATCTAACATTACAAGCCGCGTTTACCGAACTCGAAAAGCTACTCAGTAAAGAAATTGCCCTTATCCACAGCTCGCAAGCAGACTTGACTCCACTAGAAAACCTGGATCCGAGCATCCATAATACGTTGGTATTTGACGACGTTTTGCTAGACAACAGAATATAATAAAGATGTATTTTGCTCAGGGGCGACATTACAACGCCAACGTGTTTTGCTGCAGCCAGTCTTACACCAGGGTTCCCAAACAAGTGATTCGTGACAATGCCAACTTGCTACTGTTATTTCCACAAGAGGAAGTAAACTTGAAACACATCTATGAAAATCAAGTTGGAAGGAGACATGGACTTTGATGAGTTTAAACGTATGTGTAGAACGTGTTGGAAACATCCATTCAGCTTTTTTACGATCGATAAAACGAGAACATTAATGAGGGGACGTTATAAACGTATGTTTAAAATTATGAAAAAAAAAAGAGGTCGTGAATAACACGGAGGACAAGCGAAAAGTCATTGCCCTACGTAAGAAATTGGCAAAAAAATTTAAGACGCTAAAGATGAGAAAGACAATCTGACGAAGAAGCGTTACAGCAGTTTTTCAAGCCGGTGACTGACTCTCTGAAAATTATAACGTCAATAAAAACTGCAACAGCCCATCCCTCACGTGCCGAAGAAAGCGGAGAATAAATTTTTTCACCAACTCCGAAACTTGCCAAGTATCGACAAGATGAACGGGCCAATGAAGAGGAGGAATTTGGGTTCTACGATGCAGATCAGCTGTGCCAGTCATCAACTGCTAGACTGGAAGAATCATCTAGGGTTGGAAGAGTCACCAGCTGGTGCAGCAGCGGCGCCAGTGACACCATCGCTTGTGTATGCTGGAACCAGCAAAGGACACAAGTACACACCGACGCTATCCGCTCATTCTGCTAGTCGACGAGTTTCAACGCCATCCTCCATGTATCTTCTTGGAACCTAATGCACTCCCGCCAGTTTGCTACCGAATGAATTAATAGGAGATACTGCTGTCCACTCTACTTTACTCAGCCAAACGATATTGATCCCGGTTTTGGCTTGTGTCACAACTTTGAGACTCATGAAATGGATATCGGGGACAAGACCATAAAAATATTCGAGAACGACGCCGTAGTAGCTGGGAAACAACATACGGGCCGTAGACAGTTGTGCACAATGCTGTTGTTTAAAGAATTACGAGATAGTACTTATTCGCCGGATGTTTTAGCATCCTACGCTAGCATCCTCAAAGATACCAACGCTATTTACCACAACAATGATCCTTTAACGAAAAAAACGAAAAGTAATCGCTCGCAAAAATATTTGAAAATTATCAAACCGATTTGGGAGGATGTGAAGAAGGAGAAAACTGGGAAAGGAATGACTAAAAAAGTTCAGCCGATACGGGTGGAATGCAGACACTACGACGATCCCAACCAGTTGGTAAACAGATTAAGGTTGCTCTACGTATCTAAGCTGGCCGGTAATGACTCTCACCGGAACGAAATTGTTGACATTCTGTCCGAGTTGGAAGAACGACACATTATAACTTTTAGACAAAAGGTGGCCATTCATTGCAACATATTTATCGGCGAATAAAAAAATATGCGACATGGACAAGTTGGTTCACGAGTTGCATAAACCAGCACGTTGAAATTTTCCACATAGGATAGTCAATGTGTTGAGCCTGAATGATCTTTGGTAGGCAGATTTGGTGGATATGTCGGCATTTTCTCGTGAAAACCAAGGCAACAAATTTCTGCTTACGGTCATCAACATCATGTCAAAGTATGCTTGGGCCGTGCCGATCAAGTCAAAGTCGGGTCCTGACATTACGGCTGCTTTCGACTTAATTTTAAGGTACAATAAGCCTTCCAAACTGCTAGGCGTCTACCAAGGTAAAGAATTTTACAATACAGACTTTCAAGAATTGATGAAGAAACATAAAATAAAACTCTATTCTACGTACTCGGGTATGAAATCGACCGTGGTAGAACGTTTTAACAGATCACTGAAGAAATTGATGTGGAAAGAATTCACGAGGCGAGGGAACCACCGGTGGGTAGACATTTTGAATGAAATACTCACACAGTACAATCACAGATACCATCGAAGTATTAAAATGAAGCCCTCAGATGTCACAATCGCTGAGGAATGCAATCTGCGTCGCATCGGAGCCAAGAAGCCGTTGAGAGTGTCAAAGTATAAAGTTAAGGATCTTGTGCGTGCATCGAAGATAAAAGGTAAATTTGACAAAGGACCAACAAACATTTTACAATTAAAAAAGTATTGAAAACCAACCCAGTCACTTACATACTAAAGGAACACGACGGGACTTCAGTTAGCAGAGCTTTCTACGAATACGAACTACAAAACACACGCATTCCTGATTTATCCCTAGTAGAAAAAGTAGTAAAGAAGGGAAAAGATGGAAGATTTCTCGTAAAATGGAAAGGACATGATGAGAAATATAATAGCTGGTTGGATGAGGTAGCACAATTGTAAGCAAATTTTTTTATTTAAAAAAAAGTGGGTTTTTTTCATTGCTATTGGTCACGCCACACAGTTACTATTAGTTAAACAGATGCTTCAAGTTCATTTATTATGGTATGTTTTTTCAACATTTTTGATGTCCCATTCCCAATTTTATCTTAATATTCATGGCCATTTTCACAAGACCCGCAGCAAGCTTTTCTTTCCAATTACTTGATGGGCCGTCTTGCACACGTTCAGCAGATTCCGCCAACACGCTGTCTGCCTCATGTCCTTGATTCAAATCTTCTGTTCTACTGTACGCAATATTGTGATTTTTACAGGCTTTGACTAGATTGTTGACACCGGGATCTAAATATTTCTCTAGTTTAGTCCCCGGCCCGCAATGTTAATAACCAGGCAAATGCATTTCAAAGGGTAACGAGTCGATGGCTTTATTTAACAATCCACGACCCACTTAACGTCCTCTTTTAATGAAATAGCACGTTTTTCTACCACATTTTACACAATATGTGACTGCTAACAGTTTCTTGTTCCTCGTTAACTTAATAATTACATCATGTACATTTGGTGTTGGCTCTCTACATTTCAAGCAAAATTTCAAACCTTTCATCCTTATATTTTTACTTATATCAAACTTGATAACAATTTTCAACCATATTTCTTAATAGTATTGATTGTTGAACTAAACACATGCTTCAAGTTCGTTCACCACGGGTTTTTTTTTTGGGGGGGGGGGTGTCCATCCCTCACCCCATTGCGCTAACATTTTGTAAATAGAAAACCATCAATGATAAACAACATGGTCTAAGACATTAGGGTTGAAGCAGTTTAACATTTAAGCTCAAAAGACAGCATAAGCCATAAGCAATAAAATTCAACAGGGTGTTAAATGTCAGCAGGCTATTCATACTTTTACTACCACTCGGCAGATTTTTACTGGTAGAATTTTAAAGTCAACATAAGCTTTGACTGTGAGCACAGTTACGAGCAAACTGGCATAAATATATGAAAATGTACAGCGGCATTTACCTCACTCTCTGAATCTGAAATTTTTTACGCCAAATGACAACAAGAAATGGTAAGTATTCTTTATTTTCTCAAACTAAAGTTAATTTGAAATATTATATTTTTGTATCTTATTTATTTATTCCTTATAAAACAGTATCCTCAAAATAAAGCACTTCCCTCGTGGTCTAGCATTTTCCAACAACCTACCTCAACGGTAATTGTTACCAACCTCATTGCGATAATTTCCTTTAAGATTGGATCTTTTATTAATTGTTTATTATCAATATTTTGTTTTAAAAACGTAATGCTATTTTGTATTAATTTAACCTAGAATAACCCACCACCCTTGAATTCCCATATTCACCTGTTGTATGAGTGGGGATGTGCGAATAACGCATCGGATGGTTCTCAAGCGACTGTCGTAATGGTACATTATTTTAATTTTTAAAACGTTAATTTGCTTATATCTCACTATTAAAAAAATTACGGTTTTTTGGTGCTATTTTATTCTAGAACAAACTGTCATCTCCTGCCCACCCCATCTTCCTCCAGCAGCACCCATTATCCAAGTCATGCAAAGCTACCAACAAATCCCCCACCCAGATGAACTAGCAATGCCCGAGTAGGGTTACATTAATGGTCATTCACCCAACTCACTTTATTTATCCTCCCCTCTTTCTTTTTCCCCCTATTCTATGCTCATTCGCGACGGTGACCTTTTTTCAACAACTCACAACCCCCCTCCTTATATTCGAATTCTGCATTCCATGCCCCCTCAACCCACGTTACCCTTTCTTCTACCTCCACCCAAACAACCCCCTTCTCAAACCCATCTTTCTCCCCACCCCACCACTTCGATTATTGTTTCCATTCACCATTCACACAACCCCTTCTCAATCTGCAGCAACCTCCTCCTCACCCGTTTTACACACCTCCCAACAACCCCTTATTCCAACCTCTCCCAACCAGCCAACCATTCGTTCTGTTGTGCACACTTCATCTCCCCCGATCTCTACACATCCTTATTCCTTACTTTAGAAGGCTGTGGTGGTGCTTGAACGTCTTCCTCAGCACAATCCACCACCACAAGCCACCCCACCACCATCAACATCTCGTACCACCAACAATATTCAACCAAACCAAAGGGTAAACCAAACTGGTTTAAATCGTTAAAGCCGAAACCTCGTAGAGTTAGATCTCAAAAGTCTCCACAGAACCAAAAAACTCAACGAAAAGGAGAAACAAAACACATGAAAAAAAATTTAACTGCAGCTACAACGAATCTATAATACGACGGAAGAATATTCAAACTTTTTATCCACACAATTTATGGCAGAATTAGCAGAACAATTTGAACCACTAGATCCGTTTTACCATACGTAATCAGTTTGTACCTTTAGTTTTAGCATTTAGCATTTCACCTGCATATATTGTGTTTTATGTTATGTATTATATTTTGTATTTTTTTTAATTAAAATTATTCTAAAGCTCTATTTTCACAATTGACAGACTCAATCATTCTAATGTGATTTCACATTGTTGGTTCATTTTAAGTTGAAAGAATAAGTTTAAGCTTTTGTACCATATTCGAGTAGTATTAATAATATTTTTTATTTGCTTTTTAAAACAGCATATGAGTCTATTTTCTACTTACAATGTAATTTCATCTTTAAATACAGAAAGAATTATAAACTAAAACTTACTGTTTTTGTGAAGTTGCTGACTATGGTTGAAATTATGTTGATAGAATGAGGTTCTTGTTGAAACTTCCTCGTTCGTGTATAAGCAGAAAGTGATGACTATTACCAGCTGCTAGTAAACGCATGAATGGTGCCGTGAACCTGCTGACATTTAACATTGCTTAAGGCTAACAAACAGGAAAAAGAGAATGATACCGTTAGCACTTTTATGTATGTTGTTTCATGACGAACTGCTAGACTAGTTCCTTAATCAAGTAATGAATCTCAATAGCAGTGTCCACTCACACATGGGTGAGTGTGATTGTGAGATATCTAACACCATTACAACGTGTGTGTGAGGGGGAGGGGTGCTAAAAAACTCTTTCCTCCAGATTGTCAAATCTGAGCTCTCTCCTACCCTCATCCAGATCGATGATGTTGAAAGATTCCAGTCGGGGGAGGAGGCTTTACCCTCGTCTAGTTCGTCAAAAATGTGATTCCCACCCTCGTTCAGATCAACAATTTTCAGTGGTTTGGGAGTGAGGTCCCGTGGGATGGGGACCGGGGAGTGGCCCATGGGATAGGTGCTCGGGGTGGGGGGGCCCGGGAGAGAGTGATGAAAAACCCTGTTGTCCAAATCGACAAAATGTGTTTTTCCTCTGTCGCCCAGATCGACGATTTTCAGTGGTTCCATGGGATGGGGTTGCGCATGGAGTTGGGCCCGTGGGGTGAGGTTCCGTGGGATGGAACAGCCCGGGGGTGAGGTCCCATGGGGAGGGATTTGGTGTTCATCCCTCCTTGACTCAATATCGTACTTTACAACTTCTCACGACAGCTACTCTGCTTCATATTCCAGACGCGGCTGAGTTCCAACTTTTGCAGACTTTACCAAGCCTGTACTTTCTGGTTGGCTCACTAACAAACAGATAGAAACCTGTATTGGTGAACAGTTAGGCATTCACTCGTAATGCTCGTTTTACTTACAAACCATTTTCAGGGGAGAAAACTACATTTGAATGAAGCAAGCACAAAATAATAAGTAAAATATTGCATACATACGTCTGCAGTGGCTTCACCAAACGTGGTAATGATTTCAAAACGTCCAACAATCGAATTGATAGGTTTAATGTGATCTGGAAGAAAATGAAATTAATAAAGATATTTTTCGAATGACTTTTTTAATATATTGCAGTTTTTCTTGGAAACATTTTTTTAAAGTTATGTAAATGCTGCAGGCAACTCATTTTATCAGTTGCTCCAACTTAAGACAGTAGAAACTGCAGGAGTGGTAGTCTTTGCAGCTGGAAAAATTTGTGAAAATTCAAACAATAATTGTTGAATTTGTGCACAAATGTTCTTCTATGCTTCTAGGCATCTTCTTTAATTGTGTAGTTATATCTGATTAGCTGCAATGAATAATGATTGAAGCTGTCGTGTCGTCACTTGTGGCATTTTGACAAGTTAGCCTATAATCCCTAGCTGTTAACCTAACCCATTGAAGCTAGCGATACTAACATCTCTTACTTAGCATTTAGAGTGTATTGCCATACATGTTACTACCATACTGATATGAAGTTATCAACAGCTGACTAGCCATAACAATGTGACCATTGTAAGTTTATAAGAAGCCATGTCATTGTCTCTGTATTAAAGTGTCCACAATTTGCTAGCTTACGATGTGTCTGCATCTAAGTAATTAATCTAGGTTACAACCCACAAGTATGCAACACTAAGCATACATCACAGAAGCTGATATGGGACTCATGATGGATGATTAATTTTTGTGTTCAAGATTCGAAATCCGAAAATCCCTTGCCCAATTCTATTGAATTAAAAACTTAAATATATTAGGGCGACATCAGTTACACTGTCTACAAAACGGCGAGAAACGATTGCAATCATCTCATGTTGCATTCGAGATAACGTTGTGGCTCATCCCTATGCACGCAATAACAAAATTGGCAACCTTCACCCCACTAAATTCTGAATCGACTCAGGGGAGGCATATTGACCGTCTTTATCCAGGTGGCGACCATATGTGCAGACCTCTCCCGGGTCCCTGATGCGAATGGGAGAAAAAGTTGCAAGCGACCACGTGGCAAGGGCTTGGATGTCTTTAAGTAGTAGTGAATGGTGCGAACTGAGGAGAGAGCCCTCTCAGGTTCATCGCCAATGATGGGAGAAAGAGCTAATATGCTGATATGATCCATCCGTTTGCAGGGCTTCTGGGATATGCCTCGAAAGGACACCTGAGGAGTTAGGGTGGCAGTCTTCATGAAAGTAGTCTTCACGTAGAAACAGTCGGTAGCGGTTGCTGAGAGGACTTGTACCTCTCTGCATCGGAGGGAAGTGGCTAAGGCAACCAAGAAGACCGTTTTACGGGTGAGATAACTGAGGCGACAGCGGACAGGGGTTCACAAGGTGCAGAGAGTAAAGACGTAAGGACTATGGATAGGTTCCAGTCTAAGAAAAGGCGGAGAACCACCAGTCTCTCATGCTCGAAGGACTTGAGGAGAGCGGAGATGCGGAAGTCATCCAGGAGAGTGGAACAGAAACCTGTGTTCAAGACCGAACAGCAGACAAGGACAGTGGATCCACGTACGCCCTCGTCGAAGAGGTCATTTAGGAACTGCAAGAAGTGTGCTAAAGACGAACGACAGGATTGACCTGCCATGGGATACACCAATGAGCCATCGTCGCCAGTGGCTATCATAAATCTTGTTTGCGAGAGGCTTGTTCTGAAGGAACATTTGCTGCTTCGTTTAGTCGGATGACAGTAGCCACACATGTAACTGGAGTGACCGAGGCCGGCGGTGGAGCACGGTCCCCCTTTGTTAGGACAGTAGGTCGGGACATCCGGGAGACAATGGGGAGAGTCGGCAAGGAGACTGAGCAGTAGTGGAAACCAGGCAGCCGATGGCCAGTTAGGCACGAATGAAAAGGCTGGGAAATGGGTGATCTTGTGCAGAACCAAGGGAAGCAGCTTGGATGGTGGGAACAGATAACCAAAGAAGTGACTCCAGTCTAGGGTCAAGGCATCCACTACCCAGGCATCGGGGACTGGGCTGACGAAGTAGGGAAGTCTGGAATTGAGCCTTGTGGCGAAGAGGTCGAGGAACGGTCGTCCCCACTTTTGGAAGAAAGACGTACAGACGGATCTTTTGACGACCCACTCACCCGCCGGCGAAGAGCAGCGGAACAGGAAGTCCTCAATCACATTGCGGTTGTCCGGAATGTGAAGTGTCATCAAGGTCATCTCTAGGTGTATGCATAGGGCGAAGATGTTGCAGGTTACTTGATGGTAAGGCTGTACCGATAACACGTTTCGAACTCACCAATTCAGTACCGATACCAATACCTGTGGTACCGGCAGGATCGATACCGATACCGATACTCCCCCTCCCCTCCACCCCCAAAAAACTTGTGCAAAACGAAACAATTCAAAAATATAGGAATCGTTATAAACATAGTTAGCCTATTGTTAAGCTTTAGGCGTATCGTCACGATTTACATTTTAACGCACTTTTAATATTGGTAAAAAAAAGACAACATGCAAATTTTTAAAAATATAGAGCACTTAATTATCACTTCTGAATATGGCAAAAATATTGTGCACATATTTCCGTGGGTGTGTTTTGAAGTCAAATGTTAGCAGTATAGAACTAGGGGCTTGGTACAAAATACGTCCCCCCCCCCCAAAATAAAAGCACCCCCACGAGTGCCACACCAACAACAATAAGAGTAATACTATTGTTGTTGGTGTGGCGCTTGCATTATTTTTTTTGGCCAGCGTATTTTGTGCCAAACCCGTGGCATCGGAGGGAAGTATCGGGCATATTTTGTCGCCACTGAATCAGTACCGATATCGGTACTGATGCTGGTATCGGTATCGGTACAGCCTTACTTGATGGAGAGACCGAGACTTTGTGCCGCCGCCTTTCCAGAGATAGGCGACTGCGATTGCATGTTGTCGATATTAACTTGCACCACCGTTTTCCCTGACGAGTTGTTGAAAATATTCAAGACCGAGAAGGACCGCTTGCAATTCTCGAATATCAATATGGTCGGTGGCGTCCGGTGGCTACATTCCAGACTCCATCTGGTCGCCAATGTGAACGCCTCACCCCTGAAGACGGGCATTGGAAAAGAGGTGAATGTCGGGAGGGGGCTCATGGAGAGGTAATGAACGTTCATCCATGATAGTACGGTGGAGAAGGGAAAATCGTCCGGATGCGAGCGCTTTTGGGTGGAGGCTGGAATGGGTGACAGAGCAGACCACTCGTCGATGCGGAAGTGGAGAGTATAGGTAGCATGGAGAGCTTCCCTTGCATGGAGAGCTTCTCGGAGAAGGCATTGTCGGCTGTGTTAAGAACATCTGCTTGCGAGGCCAATCGGAGACCGAGGCGCAGAAGACTGCCGCTATCGCGCAGCACAAAAGTGGGGGATTGAAACTCAGTGAGGCAGGTATAAGGAGGTACGGTACCAAAGTCCATCTTGACATCGGCGATGAGGAACTCTGACTAGGGATAAGTGACAAAAAGTTTCAAGGATTAGCAGTACCATCTCCAGTATTTGCGACCGGGGCGAGGCGGTGGCGGGTCCTTGTCTAGTTCCAACGGTGCCCCATTACCAAAAAGGACACTGCCTGCAGTCCTTAGCCTCCTAGGCAGTTTATTATCAGGGTGAAAAAAAATGTATAAACATATGCAATTAATATCGATGGGTGCGAGCGCCAGAGATGAAAGAACCATACCTCATCCCAGGTCTCAGTTCACTCAATCCCTCAACAACCTCGATGATTCCATAAAGGAGCTAGCACTCAACCAAAGGCTAGCTGAATACGATAAATCTAAACTTTAAATGCAGATGCTGCAACGTTATTTAGCCGTGGACAAAAAAATACGAAGCCGACACCTTAAAAATTACTGTTACTCCATCCAGCAGTCCTACACACCCGGTGCTCGGGGACCACGGGAGCAGCTGATCAGGTTTCTTCCAACACCAGCTCTGCAGTTCCATAAGTCTGTGTTTGGTTAGAAGAGTAATTAAAGCCTATCGCTGAATTTCTACCCAACATGTCTGTATCATCTAAAACGTACAGGGGTCGAATCAAGCATTTTTTCTATAGTGGTGATGTAGAATACAACGTTTTAGGTCTGCTAATACATGATGGTAAAACAATAAAGTTTCAAATGTTGTGGATTTAATTCACATCTCAATAACCGATAAGTGATTTAGAAAAAAAGTGGGAACAATTCCTGGCTATCAGTTTATCAGGACCTACATCCCTTGCAAGACTACTCTGAGACATTCTACCTTATTTATTATACATCGCCAACGGTATATAAATAAAGTCCTGAGGGACGGGATCTGACCAGGCATCCAGAACGATGCCTAGAGAGTGTGCATTGATAGAGTTCGAAGATGAGCTAAAATCACCCAGGTGGGGTAGTGATTTCAAGGAATGACGTTTTAAATTCTATTTATTTCAATCCTCAAGACGAGGGGAGTTTTGGAGAAATTGCTAAGCTTCACAAATCTGTCAAGGCCAAGGGTCATGAAATTCCATTAAAAGCAATTTAGAGCTGGCTGGTGGGTGAAGCTGTTGTACTATATTTAGGCCTATCGTACATAAATTTGTATGTAATAGAATTAGGGTGGGTGGGATTGACAAAATTTGGGGGATTGATCTGCCGACGTAAGCAATTTACCTCCCTACAATGATGACGTTCATTTTTTATTAATCTTAATTGACGTGTTTTCCAAACAAGGCTTCGCCATACCACTAAAATGCAAAGATGGGGTTTCTGTGAGTAGCGCATTAACTGAATTATTTAATAGAGGGCAAGTGCCTGTGACCGGGTGGTCTAATCATGGAACAGATTTCTTAAACGCCTCAGTAAACATTTAAGAAGTTTAACCTGCTTCATTGCGTCACTCAAAATGAAAATGTTAAAATTAATGCAATCTAGCCGAACGCTTTATTCGAACACTGTACATGAGAATTAGTTGACATTTACACGCTAATAACACTAATCAGTGTATAGACGGTTTACAAGATATTATGTACGCTTATAACCGTTCGTTTCATAGGAGCATTAAAATGAAACCTGTTCAAGTAAACGAAGGTAATAAGGGAGAGGTTTTTGTCAATTTTTAGGGGGTGGGTTTACTGTAGGGGATCCAGATAGAACAGGGCTGAGAACTAGGGTGTTTGACAAAAGCTACGCACCAAATTGTAACACTGTAGCTTCTTGACGCGCGCCCAGCGTTAGCCATGGCACCAGAAGGAGAGAGGGTCAATTTTTCTAGGTAAATCCTATCAATACTAAGTTCTTTTACATGCCACAATCAACATGAGCATGAGATATCACTGGGCCCTTCTCTGCCCGAAAATGCTAGGGGTGGCTGAGGCCGGATTCGAACCAGAGACCCCTGGCACTGGAGACGGTCATGCTAACCATCAGGCCGCCTTGCCCCATAAATTGTAACACTACAAGACTTTCCATTTGCGATACTTACAGTAACCTATGATATCACCATCATCGTCGATCACCTGTTCTACTTGTAGACACACCTGGAAACGGATGACTCGTTCATACAACATAATGCACTATACCATTCTTTGGGTCCATGTGAAGATGTTGCACCATTTCACGTTCGAGCCTCAGCCTTCAAAACTTTTGGCAACGCTATGTTTATGATGAGCCCTCATCTACTATTGATAATTGTAGAGTATTTCGCATCCTTTCCTTTTTACGTGGAACAATTATTCGCCATTTTACAAGGTCAATACTATCAATTTATATTTTTGTTATGCCTCAGATTGTTGCTGGAAAAACCTGGAAACGAAGGAGAGCTAGTTTCCATGCCATGTACCCGTGCATGCAGTAACATATTTTTCATTATTAGTACTGATGACATACAGCGTGAGATTAGTGCTGCCATTCATAGAATTTTCACCAATTAGACAATTTTTTATCAGTACGGCTGTAGTTGGGTGGTGTCGAAAATTATGTGTTGTGACATTCGCAAGCGCACATACACACCTCACCATGGTGGGCGTGGGACTGGTTTATTGGATGAATAAAAACGCTGTGGTTAACATACAATGTTTTAAAGACAAATGCATCGTTTATTCGGTTTTAGCCGGACTCTATACAACCCCCCATCATCCAAACAGAATTCGAACATTATACATAGTACGAAAATTCCTTTGATTTAACTGGAATTAGTTTTTCTACACCGTGCACAAAATACACACGGTTTGAGGTGCAAAACAACGTCGCAATCTTCCTCCACGGATAGGCAGACCGGAACATTTTCCCTTTTTATCTCAGCAAGGGAAAGAATTGTCCTGAGAGGGCAGCAGTAGTGCTCGTCAAGAGCTTTAGTTATTTAACTCATTCTGATAATACAAGATACGTTTGTCTTTATTGTATTTCACCGCTTCGTCATGTCAATACTTTAAATGAATGCCTGACTATTTGCAGTTCCTACAAAGTGCAACACACAGTTATCCCTGAAATAAACCATAATGGAATTTACTCATTACGATAGTCAGTTACGTCATCCCTACATCATGTACGCGGACTTCAAAGCTATATTACCTCCCTTTAACACTTGCCATGCCACTTAAGATGCAATCATGCATCCCTTGTGGGTTTGACTTCCTAGCAACGAAGTCCATTCAAAACGTGTGTACAGGGGTGAATTGCATGGAGTCGATAGAGAATGAGTATGACGTCATTAAGTACATTAAATCCATAACTGTGACAATATAATTAACTGATGACGATGTAAGAAGCTTTATGGCAGACATGCATTGTTCTATTTGTGATAAACCATTCGTAAACCTTCAATGGAAAGGCACAAAACCATTGCCATCTTATGGGGATTTACAGGGGTGCTACCCATAACCAGTGCAATGTTAGTTATCAGTATAAGGATGAGTTTCCTATTTGTAATGCATAATTTGAAAGATTATCACTCGCATTTAATAGTCAGGAGTTTAAAGTACTTCAGTGATACTAATATTTCTGTTACCCCACAAAATGCCGAACGTTTCACAGCTCTTAATATTGGGCCATTCAAGTTTATGGATTCTTATCTATTTTTGTTAACTTCTTTAGGTACGCTGACAGATGCTATAAACGTGTTCCCCGTTTCAGAGCACATTTTACCTAACACCTACCATTTATTAAAGAGAAAAGGTGAACGCATCTATTCCCAAAGAAGCTTTTTATTCTCATTTAACTGACAATCACATTACAGACGAGGATTATTTGTACCCTCATACCGCTTGAAAGACAACTAATTGCACTGAGATATATTTCGATTTTTTTTATAAGTTTTTAGATCTTTCAAAGTTTAAATAGAAATGATGCACGCATTTACTGTGCAATGACTGGATGTTATGAGGTGATCTCTACGTCCAGTCAACCGAATACACTACGAGATCTCTTAAGAGTATGATGAAACTATTATTTACGTGAAGAGCACGAAATTTATAATGTGATCAGAATTGTTCTGCAATATTTGTGGTCATCTTCAATACGGCAACCCCCTCAACAATACAAGTCAAATATATATCTATTTTGCAGACTTAAGATTCCTCTGGAATGGGACAAAAGTAAAGTTTTTTTCTTTCTGTTAACTCATCATCAGTAAGAACACCTTCGTAGGTTTTCAGACTAGAAATGGGTTAGGTTTCTTTTTTGAGTAAATACATATGGAAAAACTTTTAGGTGAGGATCGACATCCTTCAATGAGATCCCGCTCAACGTCAGACTTTCTTTTGCAAATGGTAGTTGTTAAAGTATTACGAGCATATTTAAAGTTTTGCAGCTTAATATTGGAAGAATTCGTTCGTATTTAACCCAGATAAGCTTTTAATTGTTTATCTTTTTAAAAGACTTGGTCATCGAGACGGCTTTCTAACCAAGTTTGATATTGAGGTATAAGATTCTGACAAACTGTTTAGTTGAAAAAGCAACATTTTGCAAGTATCGTCACAGCTGAGATTGCAAAATTTGGTTTGCCAATCAATGGGGCCAATAATACTATAGATCAAGTAAAAGTCAGCGTGTTGTACATCAATCACTTCAGGGATTTCGAATACGAATAATTCTAGTGATAGGATTAGATGGTGCAAAACTAGGAGAGCTGGACTTAAGAGCAGGTTTCTCTGAAAAGACGATGCAAAGTAGAGTTCTGAATAAATGCAAAGGGTCTCTAAGGTTACAGGGATTGCCTCCTGCTTGAGTGGTGGCAGTTATACTGGGTTCAATTTGAATTGAGCTGGACGGGTGGTAAGAGGGAGGATGATCACATGGTTGATTTTGCCGATACCAAGTAAAGCCGTAAGAGAGTAACGAAGCAGATCATCATTTAAAGGAACAAGGTTGGGAGACTATACCTTTGGCCATGGTGAAACTTGGTTATGAAAGTAACATGCTGATACAAGTGAATGTTACTCCAGAGATGGCTAAGTGGGGATCGTGCTTAGAATGAGCTCCCAGTTACCTTTCGGAAAATTCAAATCACCGACATGAACAGTGTGATAATCTCTGTGGACGGCACTACATTTCTGAAAATACCAAATGAAGTCGAGCTAACTAGCACGTGTCATTTGCTGGCAGTCCATCACATGCAAACAATACGTAAGATAATGCATTTTGGAGAGAATATTTCATAGATCATGGCTTCCCTGAGACCATAAAAAAAGAGCAAAAGATGAAACAACCTGGCAAGAGACAAGTTCCCCGAAGTAAAAAAGTAATTCCCCCTCCACCACGCAAAGTCCGTCTTGCCTGAATATGGAATACGCTGTGAGTCAAAACAAAAAGATTGCGTTCAGTAGTAGAGCCAAAAGTCTCAGTGACAGATACAATATCAGTTTGACAAACAGGAAGTTCATTGTTCATTGAGTTTGTTGTGCACATTATTTGAATTAAGGGGAAAAAAAGAAAAAATACATTGTCTGGAGCGAGTGCTACTGAACCGTGACGTCCTTGTTATCAGGGTATTCGAGATACAGGGTCAACCAATCTGAGGTAGTGTTAGTAAACTCATTATTAACGTCCAGGTCAGAAGAAGTAACGCATTGAGCTGGCTTTTGTTGTTGGAAAGGACTGGTGGTGTGTTCTTTCCATTTTGTCAAGTCTTTATGGGTAACTTCGTTAGCTGGTTGAAGAGTTGTTTAGTCATTAGGCTCACTTGGAGGCTTTTTTAGAGTTTGGTGAAGGAGAGTTGGATTTTTCTTTGTTAGTTCAGCTGACATTGTTCAGCATGTTTAGTAGAAGCTCTGTGAATTTCGTCGAAGTTATAGGCAAAGCTGCGGTTGTAAGGACTTTTGTTGTTGTAGTAGTCACTGTGACTGCTGCAGCTCTTGTGGATGATGTGGCCGTGACTCCCGCAGCTGTAGTTGCTAGTGGCACTACAACTGTAACTATGACTGACGTTGCTATGAGTGGCGTTGTAACTGCACTGGTTGGCGTGGAATGCTGTAGTTGTGGCTTTAAAGTTGTTGGCCATTTCTTAGATTGTTTGATTCACCCATGAATGACATGACCAGGATGCTGTCAGGTCAGATGCCAGATTTGAAAGTCATTGGATTTGTGCTGGATTGATAGCATTGATGTAAAAGGAAGAGTGCAACCCTGGAAATTTAACAAGTTGGCCTTCCTGTGTGAGACGGTTTTGTATCATTTCGTGGAACAGGTAAATGTTACACCAGTTTATTAGTAAAGACAGGAGCAAAATGATATACCACGTCCGTAGCAAAATGATATACCAGGGTTTATTACACTCCTGGTAAAGACAGTAGCCTTTACTGTAAGGTTTGACCTCGGTCTCCCATGTTAAACCCGAAATTGTGATGCTCAATTTCTCCGCTGCCTTTTAATATTTTCCACTCAAATTTAGCTTTCTTGGACTTAGGGAACATGTGTACTAACTTTTATTAAGTTCCGATTTGTCACTTCGGAGGTCTGGACTTGAGCTGGAATCGTGAGTTTCATTTTTGGCTTGGACTTGTTACTTCTTTGGACACGTTTATACAATGGTCTCTACAGACTAAACCATTTGTCATAGAAAGCTGGTTCTTAACTCATTTGAAACAGCTACTTCCGGGGTTTTTCCCCCTACAGATATAGAAATTTCGATTGGTCGTCCTGTTCAGTAGTTACGGGGCCCTGAACGATCCGTTTTATTGTTTATACATTGTTTTAAACATAGTTTTTATGCAACAATGCCAATCAGCAGACGCCACGGAAAGCGTAAGCAAATGCTAACAATGCTGGTGAGCCAACAATTTACCCACGCGTGAAGAGGAAGCATTATCCTTATTACGAATCGATTTATCATACACGGCTATCGCCATGTAAATATGTGATTGAAGTCCTCTTTCCAGCAAAACTGAACTAGTAATTTCTCCGTTCCTATTTAATATATTTCGACCAAACTTGGCCAGATAGTATATAGGTATAGAAGGTATATTTATACCAACTTTTATTCATTTCCGTGCAAGAATGAACGTACGCAGCCACTCGTAAATTTAAAAACTGTTCACTTCTTGTTGTTGTGGTTGTTCTTAAAAAACTACTGCACCTACCTAAAATCTGAAAGATGATCTAGGCCAGAAATTTCCCTGGGCTTCATCCGCTCAGAGACCACTTTTTCGATTGGTCGAGCCATTCCGGAGTGACGGGTCCCTGAACGATCTTTTTGATTGTTTTACATTGTTTTAACCATTGTAAATTGGGTACAATGCCACTCAGCAAACTCCAGGTCCATTCTTCGTGCACGTGTTATGTCTTTGCTAAAAAGTTGATTGTTGAAGGGCAAAATGAAAGAGAGAGAGAGAAAAGGGTGAGTCGCCCTACCTTGCCTAGTGCGCGGTGGCTCTTATATGATAAGCCTATGTGATGTGCTGCTAGAGATGAGGGGTGTGAAACAAGTGTACTGCAATAGGTGTAATATGTAGCTGTGGTAATAACTGGTGGGTTAATGGAGTTGGCATTAGTGTGCTGTAATGTGATGGTAAGGTTGATGGTGTGTAAGTCGATGTGTAAGTAGGGTAAAGTTATGTATAGTGGGGCATAAGGCTACGGGCCATGGCTCCGAAATAAATGCTCGTGAAAGAATCAGTGTTTCAGCTAAACGCATATATTTTTAAACCAAACTAAGCTGCGTTGTGAATTTCGAGGCATTGAAATTGTCGGCTAGAAACGATAGAATGGCGTATTTATTTCGCACAACAATCGACTGCATGCATAAACCTTTGTAGCACGATGCCATAGCTATAAAAAAGGTAAACGGATTACAAACAAAAACGTCAAGTGTCCCGTCAAAAAGGTGGTTATACAATTGAAGTTTCACTTCACTAGTTAAAATGTACATGGATAAAAATTGATGATTTTTAATTGAAATAATCAAACGTACAACTGAGAAAATTGCATCTGTTTAAACCATGCACAATGGCTGTTTGCCGTGACGCCACCATGAGTCAGCCAATGACGATCGAGAACAACGGCTGTTTGGCCGTCTGATTGGACTAGCCCAGTCACGTGATATGCACGTCACAGCAAACAGCCATGGTGCTTGGTATAAGTGCTGTGTGCTTTACCAATCATATATTTTACGTAAAGCACAACAGCACTTAAACAGATGCAATTTTCTCAATTGTACATTTGATTATTTCAATTAAATATCATCAATTTTTATCCGTGTACATTTTAACAAGTGAAGTGAAACTTCAATCATATAACCACCTTTTTTACGACACAAATGACATTTTTGTTTGTAATATATTGATTTCACGTCATTCTCCCGTGTTAAAGCTAAATTATCCGTTGCCCATTTGTCTTGCCGTCCTGTATTACAAATACGGACAAAGCCGATGATAGATAGCTGCGGAAAAACCAACTTCCAAAAGAAAGACTTGCATTGGCAACGAGTGCAGATAACCAGCTTGGTATGTCAAAGGATCACAAATTAGAAAACAAAAACGAGCTCGTTTGATGGTAAAGGTAAGGTTTAACTGATCTGAAGTCAAAACAGCAAAGTAACACAAATAACCTTTCCTGTAAGGTTTCACATACTGCAGTGTTCCTGTACTGTTTAGTCCACATGAAACCTTACTGCTGCATTCAACCATGAGACACATACACCAGTTTTTAAGATTTCATATTCAAAACTTCAGGACCGGTATTTCATTTTTATTTTCAACGATATTTATAGGATTTCAAGGAGTCGTACGAACCCTGATTAGTTAATCTGTAGGTTTGTACTAAGCACACTAAAAGTATGTTTTTTTATGATTTTTCAGCGATGTCCTTTGGCCAAGTAGAATAAACCAATCAGAATTATCGTGTTCTAAAGTAAAAACTGTAAAAACATGTGAATACAGCAGTAAGGTTTCACGTGAGCTAAACAGTACAAGAACACTGCGGTATATGTGAAACCTTACAGGAAACTTTATTTGTGTTACTTTGCTGTTTTTGAGTTCGGATCAGTTAAACCTTACCTTAAACATCAAACGAGCTCGTTTTGTTTTCTAATCGTTAATGATCAGCTCAAGTGATTATTACTCATTTCAATATCGGGTAGGTCAAGTGGGTGACTGCTGTATCTAGCCTGCCTATAGAGTTAACCATTGTAAAATATGTAAATAACCGACAATAACTTAATGCATTCCATAATGTGCACCAGTTTATAGTTCAGCGCAAATAGTTATTATTTTCACCATCAGATTCTTCTAGATTAAACTGTACATTGAATTTAAAAAGATGCTTGCTTTCAAAAAGCCAGTTAAAATTTAAAAAAAAAACATGGTATTATTGCAAAAAAACTTTAGCTTATTGATCAGGATATAAGTATGCCAAAAAAGTCTTCAAATTCAGTAAAAACAAGAAAAACCCAAGTAACAGATTTCTACGAGACGTTATCATTTTTGTAGCCTTACGTTCTCCTATTGATAGGTATCGTAATCAAAATTGCATCAGATTTAGTTACGAAAATATAAATAAAAAAATAATAGGCACAAGCCAAAGTGTATATTGATGGCACTTACTCAACCCACCCACAAAAAAATTAAAATACAGAGAAGCAAGAATTTATAGGGTTTGGGAGGAGAATTTGTAACTCTAAAAAGTCCCTATTGAAACACGTTAGATTCGTCCCCATTAGTTCAGTCCGAGTTTTCAGAGGGCGCCACGTGTTCTATCTGGTAATTTTTGCTTATTTTTCAGCCCAAATCTAAAGTAAACTAAATTACAACTAAGCTAGGCTAAATAATAATTAAATATAAGCTAGTTTCGTTTAGTTTAGTTTAATTTTAGGCTAAAAACTGAGTAGAAATTCCCACATAAAACACGTGGCGCCCTCTATAAACTAAGACTGAACTAATGTGAATGTATCCAAGAAATTTCAGTATGGGTCTCGGTCAGAAATTCTCCTTCCCAAACCCTATAAATTCTTGAGAGAAGTGAGAGTTTACTCAAAACTTTAACAGAACATGAATTAAGCAGAGCGTGTATTCCACAAAATTGAAAATTCTCTCAGTGAAGAAATGGTAGGCAGGTGTCAATACATTGCACTCAACGTTACGGTCTTCTAGTATACTCAGCAAAGTAGGGGAGGAATAGTTTTTAGGAGCATGATTGAGCAATCCGTTCAAAACCTGAGAGTCAAAATTTTATCACCATAGAACAACGTGCACTTCACAAAAGTCAGCCCTTTTTATTGTGACTTAATTTAATTTAATAGATCCGTCAACGTCCTTTAATTGTTGCATTTATTTTGGACTATCATAAATTTAAACCGAAAGTTTGATTTGTTGTATTTTCTTTTACATGTAACAAATTCGTCAAGCATTGCTATCGTAGTAAACTAAATTTCATATTAGCTTATCTACTTCAGGTACCATAGAATTGGCTATGGATATAGCCCATTATGAAAATAAAACAAATTATGAAGTAATTTGGATTATGATGGCCAAATTTTGACAGGTGAACGTAAGGCTACAATAATAAAAATAATGCCTTGTAAAAATTAAGTACATGCTTTGTTATTGGTTCACTTTTAAGGATTTGATAATTTTTTAAGGCAACCTTAAATTTACACTTTAAACTATTTTCTTCGATAATATATACATGCAGAATGAATTAATTTGAATGCAGAGTTGATGCCGACAATAAGACAGCATATATAAAACTGAAATTGGTGGGATAAGTACTAGCACACTTCTAGATCAGTTGTTTATACAACTAATAGTTGTACTGTTCGTGTCGTCGTATATTACCCCTTTATTAAAATATTTCTGATCATATGGTTTTCATAATGATTCGAATTAAGTGCAGGAAAAATTATTGTTCTGGATGCTTCGTAACTATTTCATGAAGCAAACGTTGAGTTACGTATGTGATTCAATGACAAGCTTTATAAAAATGAACATACTTACTGGTTGTAAATGTTGCACATAAACCGTAAAGTAACGGAATTTTAGTGTGATTAACATCACTGTAGTTCGTACCCTGCAACAGAACGAAAGGGAAAATATGTTAGCCTTTCTTCGTGAATAAGGAATTTTTAAATGGCTTGGTTCTCATGTTAAAATAGCTCAGTTAGCAAATCTGTTGGTGCACAGAGACGTGTAGGTTGTAGCACTTGCTGCAAAGATACAGAGTATAAATAGGATGAAAGGGTCGAAAATGATCACTTCTGTAGAACTATAATTCCATACCGGATTTAGTGGCATTATTAATTCTTTCTCTCACATGCTATGATGATCACTAGAACTCGCACTGAACGTCATTATTGATAACTTATCTTACATTCCAAGTCGTTACTTGTATCCCTCTGTTGTCCAGAGCGATCTGAGCTTTTTAGCCCTTGCTATCCCAATCTTAATTTCAGTAATGAATGGGGATTTTTACCTCGAGTTTTGAAACTAGGTTAAAACGCTTCTCATATAACTCTGGACAAAGTAGTGATACAAATAACGACTTCAAATGTAAGATAAGATATCCAAAAAGGTGTTCAGTACGAGTTCCTGTGATCGTCGTAATACGAGAGTGAAAATTTTTATAATAACGCTCGAGATAGGTACAGAATTGTTCGATGAAAGCTGTTTTCGTCGCGCTCATTTTATTCTGTATATATCTGACGACAACGAATAACACAGGGCAAAACTTGCAAAATTGTTTAAATACTCCTAAAACATAAAATCTGAACTGCAAAATATTTAAACTCTGCATCCATGCAGAGCACTACGGCCAGCAAGTCTCCATAGGTTGGTGTGCAGCTATTAGCAAGTACTGATGCTTCTTCGATTCTCTGCATCCAACAATTTGTATTTTCAATTTAGTGATTTCTTTAATGTTTGTCATGTTTAATCTTTCGACATGACACCACAGCCCCATGAGAAGACGACCCAAGGGGATAAAGGGTAGACAAAAACACAGTGAAAGCCAAGCAGCAGGTTCTGCCTCAGCACCAACTGCACCAACAAGCGCACCCACAAGTAAATACATTCAAGGTATTCAAGGTAGATGTATCAGTTAGACTTTACTTTTTACTTTTATTTTATACATGAGCCTACTGACCTTAAGTCATTCGCTCAATTCTAAATCTTACAACTACTTAAATCTAACGTCCATAACCATAATTCCATCACACCCAAGTTCACCATAGATTACCCCCCTACAACTGGTTGAACCTTGCTGTCTGCTTACAGAATCTCACTACTTTTCGTAGGGCGGATACAGTCCCTGCATCATGCGAGGAGGCACCCAGAATTCCCCTCAGTTCGGCTCCCCAATCCTCCAGTACCCGGCCGCGATAATTTGCCCAGAGGTGGCACACCAGTAGGAAGTGTTCCACTGTCTCGGCTTCTGTACCACACCTGCAGACCGGAGTGGGACTGAGGCCCAGCTGGTGCTTATGAGCCCTCAATAGCACATGGCCAGTCCTAAGCTGGACAACAGTGCTCCGTCCCGCCTAGGAAGCACATCCAGGCCACACGGACGACAAACAGTCGGGTGGAGATCGTAAAGAACCCTGCCTACTCCACTATCATCATCCCACTCTTTCTGCCAGTCCCTTGTGGTCACCCACTTCAGAACTGGGAGGAGGTCCCTTGGAGTAACAGGAAATGTCACCGTGTTGATTCTCTCCTCAAATCCCCAACGACGACGTTCGGCAACAATGCGGTAAGACTGCAGAGGAAAATCGAGTGGTAAAGCCACGAGATCAATAAAGGCTTTGTACCAGCAGAATTGCTGAACAACATTATCTAACACACTTGTACAGCGAGTCCATTGTTGCAACTTACATTCTTCGTCACTATTTATACGCTTACACATTGTTGCTCAGTTTCGAATTGCTACTGGTACTGGGTCGAGCTGAGAGTGTTTTTGTGAGTGGTGTAGGCAGACTTGGTTCTCAGTGGAGGTTTGTGGTGGTGAACAGGATTAAGTTTAAGTAACTTTAGAACTCTTCGGTAGAGCAAATGACACAAGGTCTTTACACTCTTGTAGCTAACAAATAAATAAATAAAATTGCTGCTTCAGCAAACAAGGCAATTGTGAAATTGCCCTTTCACCCATATATATATATGCTTGTCTAAGCATAATTTCTCTTTCCCCATGCTACTCATGTTCCTATGTTCTAGTTGTAAGTAGGCTACTCGGCCACTTAGGCTTATTTACTACAATGGCAACGAGATGGGATTAGTTGGAAATAATTTTAAATTTCCCATACATGTCATCTCCAGCTTGAGTTGATGGTAAGCAAATTTTCTATTTGGCAAATAGGTTAGTCGTCTGTAGTGATGAATTTAAAGATTTTCTAACTTTCCTGCTGTTTTATACAGCTTGAGGTGATTGTGTTAAATGCTAGTTTATGTTGGGATCTAGGTTTCGTAATTTTTTTTAATCTTGTTTGTTATGAAGATTTGATACCAAGGTCATGTCTCTTGCAATGCGAGAGCATCGAGTCACTTCCATTACTAGAAAGAAGACTCCCAATGTTTAAAAACGTGATTAAATTAGTCTTTAAATGTTTGTAGTGTTGCATGCATGATTATTTTTGGTGTCCAGTTTTAAGACTAGCAAAAACTTGTACATTGCATTTTTGTCATGTACATTTATGCTAGGTGTGTTGTTGGAAGCTACTCGCCTTAGTAGGTTAGTACAATTTGTTAGTATTTATTTATTTAAATACACGTGTTGTAGAAAATCACTTGTTAGTGGATTAGTAATTGTGTTAGCTGTTTTACGCAATATAAATTGAAGTAGGCTAGTAAATTATTGTTTTTGAAAGCTACTAAGGTAATTTATTACGCTAGAAAACTTATAAAACTTTGAACGCGATATAAATTTATGGAAAGCAAGTAAATGTATGTTTTGAAATCTGTTTGAATAAATTTATTAGTCTAGTAAAATAGAATTCGGGTGGGGTGTCGGATTAATATTAAATTAATTTTGAATTTAACAGACACGAGTTAAGGATGAACTTGACTGCATTTGGTTAAAATTATTTAGCCTTGTTAATTTAAAACGAACTGTTCCATTTCGTGTTAAGAAGGGACGTAACTTGTTTGAATTAGTTTTTTTCTCCATCGTCGATTGCGAAATCAAAATGGTGGACCCCGCAAAACCTAGTGGTTTGTTCGAGTGATTCGATAATGAGCTAGACTTCTGGGAAAAGTATATACGGCGGTTGGCAAGGCAAAAAAGATTGCCGATGATGACCGCGTCGATGTGCTTATGGCGAGCATGGGCCGTGAGATGTTTGAACGTATTTAAATATTTTGACTCCAAAATCGCCTAATGAAACGACATACGTAGCCAAGGCCGTATTAGTTGACCTTGAGCCCGGCGCAAGTGTTGTGGCAGAGTGCCTAAAATTTGTTTACATGAAACCAACAAGCAGGAAGTCAGTTGGTGATTATATTTCGGCACTCAAAACGATGACTAAGTTTTGCGATTTCGATTCAGTCAAGGAAATTAACAAAGAAATGATTCGGAACCGCCTAATTGGTGGAATTCATTCAGAAATAATACAACGAGAATTGCTTAAAAATACTTTAGCACTTAACAAATGTACTGAATTAGCCATATCTCTTGAAGCAGCAACTGTTGATGAAACTGAAATTCGGAGGTGGGGGGAAGGTTTGGTAGCAACAATTTTGTTAAATGCAAATTTAATCCAAGCGTTAAAACAAAGCAAAGCACGAGTATCCGGTGTTTTAGTTGCAGAAAATATGGACATATCCAATGGAAGTGCAAGTATAAAGAGTATTCTTGTGGGCATTGTCACGAGAAGGGGCGTTTAAAAGAAGGAAGGCAAAATCGAGTGACGAACATAAACAGGCAAAAGTTCACAGGAAGGTAAAATTTCAATCTGGCTATAAAAAGGTCAACAAACTGCAGCACGATGACGAATAATCTATTTCTTAATCTAAAAGTGAAACCGATTCTGAAGTTGAGAGTGGCAGTGATTATATTTCCAACAACGCACTAAGTTTAAATTTAGTTAGCGTTTCGATATACACCAAGGCAGACAAACGGTGGATTCATTAAATTATTAATGGCAATAAGTTGTCATTACAACTTGATAGTGGTTTAACGGAACCATTATTCCAGTTTTTTGGTATGAGCAATATTTTTCAAATTGTAAACTACAGCAGTGTGGTTTTGCTATGAAGCAGTTCGATGGTACACCTGACAGTGTGCTTAGTATTATCAAAAATTATTAATGTCAAAGTTCAAATTGAAGATTTAACTCAAAATGTTCATGTAAATGCTGGGTAACGAGACCAGCATTGCTTGGCAAAGATTAGATTTGTAAATTCAGTATTAAAATGGATGAAAATTGGGATTTACAAAACTATAGTATTCAAACTTGCATACTGTGAAAGTCGTAAAAAACCAAAAGAGGCTTTTATTCATGCATAGACAAGTGTATATATGTATACAGGTGGCTAGTCAGTATTGCACAGTAAAAGGGGGTGTGCACGCATCAGTGGGCGTACTCACAGGTGAAGTCACATACCATTCAGTTATGACGTGGCCATTGTGGCCATATGCACCAACATTTCCGTAACTTTTTTTGAAAGTTGTGGCCTTCATTAGTTTTACAAAAACTAACTGTAAAAAAGTTAAATTAAAATAGTAGGTAAGTTTAGTAGATACAAAGCTAAAATCCAGTTAAAGGCTGTTGCTAAGCCTCTTTTATTACTCTTTACAGAAAGGTAAGGCCTGTATCATTGGCTTTGAAAGAAAAGGTTAATGAAGAAATAAAGCAGCACGTATCACTGGGAGTATTGGAATCAGTCGCAACAAGCACCTGAGCTACTCCGATCGTGATAGTTCATAACCGAACGGACAATTACGAGTAGTTGGTGACTACAGCACTACGGTAAATCCGCAACTTGAAATCTATCATTACCCTGTGGCAACAGCTGCCGAATTATTTAGCAATTTGGCAGGCTGTGGCACGTTTAGCTAGATCAATCTCAAGGATGCTTTCCTACAAATCGAGTTAGACAAAGATTTGCATGACCCGTTGACAATTAACATGCCGCTGGTCTTTACAAGTGGCTAAGGGTCCCCCTCGGTTTGACCAGCAGCTCCGGAATATTCTAGCGCCTAATGACCGGCCTTACGGCCAAGATTCCGAGGTGCCAACAGTTTTATAATGACATATTAGTCATGGGAAGAGGTCATGAACACGACGAATCTTTGCACAAGCTACTCTTAGCTCTGCAAAACTCTGGATTGCACCTTGGGATCGACAAATGCAAACTGTTGCAGCCTAAACTTAAATATTTGGGCCTTATCGTACGTAAGGATGCATGCACATGCTTCCAGAAGTAATTGATTGCAATCGTAAAAGCGTCACACCCCACTAATATTCAAGAGATGCAAAGTTTTTTGGGGGTTTTATAAACCAATATTCAAAATGCCTACAGAACCTAGCACAAGTTTTTGCCCTTGTTACTGGGTTGTTAAGCCCCAAAGTCTAATGAGTATGGGGAAGAATGCTCAAAATAGGTTAAAACTGTTAAGAAGTTATTTGTGCAGTCTAAGGTTTTGGTTCATTATAACCTTAGTCCCCGCTGCATCTCAAACTTAATTGTGACGCATCACCGTACGGGGTAGGCTGTTGTTTGATGCATGCGATGCCAAACGGTACCCATTGCGTTTGCTTCCAGGAAACTAACTCCAGCAGAGCAAGGCTACTCTCATTCGACAGAGATGCCCTAAGCGTTTACTGGGAAATAAAGAGATTTCAAGAATATCCCTATGCTCAGCAAACTTGTACATAGAGCGCTGCTATGGACTTATGGCGAAAAGCAAGGCATACCACAGATGGGTGCTGCTTGTGTTTAGCGCATGTTTATGCGTGCAATTACACATTTGACATATAGTGGGGAAGGCGAACTTTACAGCTGATGCTCTAAGCCCCTTGCCTTTACCCAGTACACACAAATTTAAAGATAAACACTGCCGTGTTTAAGCAGCACAATGCATTTAAAAACATTGCCCAGCCTAGGAGATACATTAGCTAAAGCGACAACTAATGACACTGTTCTTTCAAAGGTTTTAAAGTATGCTAAATGTGGATGGCCCGAAAGTATCAGTGATTCAGAGATTAAATCGTATTTTATACATCGCAATGAAATTTCCATTGATTGTGATGTACAATTTGGGGGGTCGAGAGTATTAGTCCCTGCTCAGTTTCATAGACAAGTACTTAAAGATTTGCACAATGGACACTGTGGAATTGTGGAAATCAATGCTTTGGCTAGATCTAATTGTTGGTGGCCAGGTATAGATCAGCAACTGGGAAAAAAGGTGAAAACATGTGACACGAGTCAGCAAAATAAAGACGAAAAACTGGCTGAGCCCAAGCACAACTGGCAATACCTCCTTTAAGCCGAAAGCAACCCCATGCAGAATTTTAAAAGTCAAAACAAGGTCAGCCTTCAATCTCTGGAGTTCAAGGGGATCAAGGCGTGCCATAGATTACCGTGTGTTGGGAGAATGATTGCGGTACCCATTAAGACCACGAGTAAAACAGCGTTGGACGGCTTCAAGTTGGTCAATATCCTGCAAAAGGTAAGGTGACCAAACCGGACTCGCGTACTCGAGGATCGGCTGCACAAACACATTGTAGGCCCAAATTTTGGTCACTATACTGGCAGATGTAAAGCAACGTCGGACGGTAGGCCGAGGCTGAAATCAGGTGACAGTAGATCGTGGACTTCAAGTCGCTGGAGAACCACACTCTCAGGTCATGTATGGAATATACTCCATCAAGGCATGTGCCCGACAGAATGTAAATAAGGCTGGGGTTTGTAATGCCAATGTGGAACATACTGCATTTTGTGGCAGATAATTGTAGCCGCCAGTCCAGTGACCATTGTGACACAGTATCAATACTAGTCGAAAGCTGGTAGCCATCAGAGAAAGAAGTGATCGGAGTGCTTGCTTTCAAGTCATCCGCAAATTTAAAATGTGAAATATGACCAAATTGTGGCCCCGCAAATAGATCATTCAGATAAAAACAAACAGGAGCGATCCCTGCACCGCTCCCTGCTGTACTCCACTGATAAGGTCGCATGAGGTGGAAGTGGTAGTCCCCACTTGCACACACTGGGATCGACCAACCAAAAAACTACCCAGCCATTGGAGGAGATTACCTCCAATATGGAACATCTTAAGTTTGTGTAATAATTTGCTGTGTACAACAGACTCAAATGCCTTCTGGAAGTCAAAACAAGCAACATCTGTTGGTATACCGAGGTCAAGTGCGTCAGTCCAGTGCAACTAGAAGTTGCCCAGTCGTTGAGCGGCCAGGAAGAAAGCCAAACTGGTCTTGGTTAAGAAGCCCATGATCAGTTAAATACTGAAGTAGGTCAGTCCTAAAGATAGACTCCATGACTTTGCACGGCACCACTGTTAGAGCAATAGGCCGGTAGTTTTGCGGGTTGGAATTATTGCCCTTTTTAAAGATCGGTATGACTTTTGCTGTCTTCCATAACGTAGGTATGTTACCCGTGGAGAAAGATAATTTAAACAAAAAGAGTAGAGCATCGCATATTTTGTTGGCAAACTGTTTGAAGAAGTAGGAGGAGAAACCATCAGGACCCACAGCATGGCTAGGCTTCATGTTGTGAAGTGTATCGATTATTTGTGATCGAGTAAAAGAGACATTGTGGAGTACTGTGGAGTTAGGGATTTCAATAGTAAACAGGGGAGGTGGGACTTGGTTATCGATAACCGAATTAGAAATAAATATATCGTTTAATAGCTTCGCTTTGTCCAGGTTATTAATAACAAAGTCACCCTCGGAAAGGAAGGGTGGTAGAGAGCGTATGGTACGAGTTTTCACACAATATAAGCGAAAAAGGGCAGCCAAGTTCCCCTCGTTAAGTGCCTGAAACTCATTCCACTTTTGCCATTCGTCGACTGCAGTCGAGTACTGCGATGACATTCTTCGTATTTATTGGCAATGTTTAAAAGAGGTGTCATCTTTGAGTTTATGCCAAATCCTGAGTTTCTTTCTGCCTAGGTTGCAAATGGAGTTGGGGAGCAAGTTAAGTTTTGAAGATGGCTGGCCAATAGTGGAGGAGTTACTAGCGCATGAACACTTGCACGACATTGATTAACCAAAAGCTTGAGATACTCAAGAAAGCCGTTCCATACGGAATCCACATCTTGATGAAAGGAAGAAAGCAGTACCGTCCAATCAATTTTAGCCAGGCATTTTTTGAGTAAGGGGAAAATAACCTTGCCCTGCTTAGATGCAGATAGAGTCAGGTAGGACGAAGCTACATAATAGAGAATATGACCATACAGTGGTCGCTGTTGTCAAGATGTTCAACCGCATGTAAATCAAAGATAAGACAATCGTTATCAGAAAAAAAAACAGATCGAGAATATTATCTCCTCGAGTGGGGAAATTGACCAATTGTGTAAGAGCCAATGGGGCAATAAGGTCAATAAAGTCACGATGTGGTTTATCAATTGCTGTAAGGTCTGCCCAGTCAATAGTTGATAGATTAAAGTCAACTAGTAAGATATTAGAGTAAGTCAAATGCATTGATGACGTAATAATGGAACTCATTTTAAGAACAGCAGAGTGCAAGTGACTATCTGGCAAATACCCCAATATAATATTAAGCTTCAGGACTGGCAAGGCCACTGCTAGTGCCTCCACCCCAACCCAACCTCAGAAACAGCTACCTGTATATGAGGTTTATGTAACAAAAATATACCACCTGCCCTTGATTGTCGATCCAGACGTATAATTAGGTAGGGGTATGGAACCAAAATCATTGCATCTGTCACGCCCGTGTGGAGCCATGATTCCACAACAAAAATTAGGTCATGGACACCCCCCGCGATCAAAGCCAAAAAGACATTAAAATGTTTTACGACACTGCGAGCATTTAGGGAGACGCACTTGATACCCTCAGAACAACAATGCTGAAAAATGGGGGAAACAGTGCCATTGGTGGGATTATTCCCAATTATTCTGGGAAGGAGTGGATTGACCTACATGTAGTGCCTCAAGAATGCCTTGAAGTACCGTTTTGTCACGCGTAGTGAGGTGGAGTGAGTCACGAGCCAGCAAAGAGTGGTCACAACAAATATCGTAGTCCAGGAAGGCAAAATTGCAGTTGAGGTCCATGCACACGTTTCGGAGTAGTAGGTTTGTATTTGCAACACACTGATCCTCTCCACGTTGAGTGCGTACAAGACATGGGAAGAGGGCAATTATGGTTATCCTGGTATGTGGACGTGACGAACGAATAAGCATTATAATCCGTGAGATCGTGTCGGCAATCCTATTTGGTTTGGTAGTTTGGACATCATTTAACCCGGCAGATATCACAAATGTATTTCCGGCGGTTGTTCACACAAAATGTCGGAAATCTCGGACAAAATGACCTCTGCAGGAGCTCCTGCCAACATCTGTATTGTGAGTTATGGCTGCACTTAAGATCCCTACCTTGTGAATCTCCCAGGATAAATGTTTTATCATGCCACGAAACGTTATTGCCATTGGAGGTAAGTGAAAATTAAAAATGTGTTGTGTGTGTTGATGTGGTAACACATTGTGTTGATGTGACAACACATTGTGCTGATGTGACAACACATTGTGTTGATGTGACGACACTTGGAGCAGTCTCAACTCGATCTCCAGAAGCAGATACTTGGTGGTCACTTGAAGCTGTGGAATGGTGACTGACTGGTTCTTGCGAGTTTGTGCTCTATTTCTTTTTTCTAATTTTTCGTATGGTGATACCCGATGGTAATTGATCAGTCAGAAGATTACGAAGGCTGGCTGGATCATGGGTATGTGGTGGTGTACTTGAGCCAGCTAACTTAGGTGGTAGTGGTGACAATCTGGCAGAACAAAGTTCGATGGTTCGCTCGTCAGGACCAACATTGCTTACAGTAAACACAGTTGAGTACTCCACCGCTTTAGTCTGATTGTCAAGTCGTATTGCACATCCCTGGCTGGTGGAAGGGCAAGATGGAGCGGTGTCGATGGAAGCGGCCTGTAGATTCAATGAAGCTTTAAATTCATCGTTTAATTCCTAAAGCCCAAGTTGTAGTTGTTCGGAAAGTGCAGTTTGAAGGTTATGGTGGTACTCTTGTAGGTCGTAATTCAGTTCAGCAGTCCAGAGTCTAAATTCGGCTGCGGTGATGCCCGTGTTGTTGTTCGCTTCCACCACGTTTGCATTCGAATGTGCGATAGCTGATAATTTAGAATCGATTGATGCGAGATCGATATCTTTTTCCCAGCATACCTGTTCAAGTTTTGTTAAAATCAAGGACAGACGATTGGTTAAATGGTCACAGAGGGAAGGCTTTGATGACGTTGGAGCGGAGCTGGTCAGTGTGTCTTTAGGGAGGTACGCAGTAAAAGAACTGGTCGCGTTAGGTGGAGTTGAACAGGAATGAGTATCAAAAAACTGGGTAGTTCTTCGGTTAGTTAATTTTCCTCGCAGCAGAAAACCACGTTGGATGGATTGTGATTGGGTAGGAGTATTGACGGTCTCGGTAGTTGGCTCCATTACATAAACAAGCCCAAATAGCAGAAAAAACACAAAAGTGGCAAAAAAGCAATGTCTCTTCGCAACTTCCGTACTCCGAAATCCCAAATAGCAAAGATGGCTCAAAAGTGGTGAAGAACAATATCCCCTCCTAACTTTCGTACTTCACAATTGCAGAACGGTCACAAACGCAATGTAAATAAGTACGAAAAACCGCAAATGAGACCTCCAATGTGGCAAAACAGAGTTAAATCAGCATCACCATACCTTCAAAATGATGAATTCGGTCTCGTACACAGATTCAGGGCCAAAGAAACCACTGAAAAAGTCAAACTACGTGTACGCCTCGAAGCCGACGAATCCATGATTTACGGAAGCCACCATGAATTTACGATGTACGGAAGCAACTGAGCAAGGAATGACGATTACTCGATGAGGTGTCATTCTGAGCAACTCAGGGCTTGCGAAGGTGACAAATCGCCTGACAGCAATCAACCAATCAGACACACTAACCGAAGATCATGTGGTTTCTTCCTCGAGCCGGCGATCACGTTGCAACTGATTTGGGTGTTGCATCTAGCAAACGAAGTTGATCACCCAATCAGACGTTGATACCTGGAAAGGGTTAGTCTGGACAGGCTGGCGACGGGAAGCTCGTTGCCAATGCTGTCAACCAGCCCAATTACTAGCACCTCCACTCAGCAAACTACTAAAGCTAACGATGTTGCTACTGCACCAGTTTCAGGTGCAGCTAACAAGAAGAAGAAGCCCAAACGTGCTGCTAGCTCCACTGCTTTGGCACAGCCTCCAATTAGTGAAGGCCGGCCAATACGACTAAGAGTTCAACCTATTAAACTTGACTTATTAAGTGAATAATGATCCCTTTTTTTATTTTACAGTAACTACAATAATTTTTGTGTGTGAAACTGCCCCAAATTAAACGTATTAACTCAACCGTAACGTGACCGACTGGGGTAAGTGGACAATAATGTTTTGTCTGCCTGTTGATCGTGTGCCGTATATAAGGCACATTATTGTTCCGGAGGTCGGAAACATATTGTGTCTTCAGCTGACTGTGGGCCCGTTTAGGGCCCGGTTTTAAATTGTATCGGAGGCCGATTGTTTTCGTCTGATGTTTTGTGTTTAAAGGGATATACCTCCCAGCGCCATTTTTCTCGATCCTCCACATCAAGTAATTGGAATAATTAATTTTAATTTTTACTGCATTAGCCTTCTAGATTTTTGATCTCATAGTAATTACTAGCAAACGATTAAAATTAATACTGCGCACACACAGATAAAACTTCAAGGTTATTGTAGGCGCGCGATGGATCATATATGTTCGGGACGAACGTAAATAAAGTTAGTAATATTCAACAGAAAATCTCCTAGACGCCACATTTTAAAACGGATTTTTAGCAAGGGAAAGACTAACGGTAAGTAAATAGAACTTTGGGGCCGTGCTTGAAGTGGAGGATCGAGAAAAATGGCGCTGGGAGGTATATCCCTTTAACATCTGTTTAACCTTCAATCCAGGGTTGGAAATAATCAGTAGTAATAACCCTAGAGCTTTTTGTCGGATTAATCGGATTATTTTGATTATAATCGGATTTTTTTGATTATAATCAAGATTATTTTGATTAAAATCAGATTTTAATGACACATAAGATTACAACAATAATTAAGACATAGTTAAAGTTGC
>JAHWFP010154594.1:72892-87177 GCA_023313725.1 Lithobius niger | reverse complement strand
CAAAGTAGCTCTGAACTAGGGGTCGGACGAATATTCGACTATTCATTCATTAAGAGGATATTCGAACAGGATATATCCTGTTCTAAAATTAGCCCCCCCCCCCCAATACTTATACTTTGGGTCCTCAGTATCCCCTCATGCTCTCCAAAGCAATGCTCTAGTATCAGAGGACCCCCACCGTAGCTCTGAACAAAAGAACACTTACCCAGTCCCCAACCAAGCAACCCTCCCAGCCAGTGCTCACTTTAGTGGTCCTATACCAAACGATGGCGGACGTCCCCTTCCTTCACAAGGCAGTATCCTCCTCTCTGATCCCCTTCCTCAAGTCTCTACCCCGGCCCACTTCTCTTTCCCTACAAAGAACATATTTCATTGCAGCCTCCTAGTATGTTCCACCCACTCCATCTTACTCTCCTTCTGGCATACACATAAACCCTTCTCACCATAGTCTCCATCTCCAAATTCCTCACTCTCCTGTCAAACCCCACCTTATATAGCCACTGCCTCCTTATTCTCAAAATAACACCACTCTATCTCTCCTTTCGCCATCTCATAAGCAATAAAGGAATTGGCCCCCAGTGCCCATCTTCTCAGCTTCCCCTGGAAATACTTCAGCTGTTTTCTTAACCCAGTCACATACACCAAAACCTCAATCCCAAATGTAGCTCCAGGCACTGCCACTCCCTTCTACCAACTATTGCTTCTACAAAACACATGCAACTCATACGTGTTATAGCCTCGCAACACAACCTTCTTCATCATACATTTAACCCTTCCAGCCTTGGCCATCACTTTCTTCTGCAGACACCTAACATACTCGCACTTCAACTGAAAAGTGACCCCCTCGTACACATACTGCAGCAATCTAGACTTTAACTTCCACCATCCACACCACCTCCTCATCCATCCCTCCCAAACATCATACTGTAAACTCACAATTCTTTAAGCATCCATCCCCCCCTACTACACACAGATATCCAAGAGCCATATCCCCTTCTTCCCCCCCTCCACCAAACACACAACATCAGCAAACAGAGCAGCTGAACCTCCTCAACACCCTTCTCACAGTAGAACCCAAGGCCCATATCCACTTACCTCCTCTTCAGCCTGTCAAGTGAACCAAGAACCAAGAATGGACACCACTGTCATAACCTCTCCCTATTTTCCACCGATTGTGATCCCCCCCTACCCAAATTACTAATAGCAGGCCCTTAGTGAAGTCTTCTGATCAAGCTCACCAATCTCTCTTGCCCCCCGTGTCTGAAGTTCAAGTGATCTACGTAATTTCTCGATCGTAGATCAATGAATGGGTCACTTTACGTGGAGGAATGGTCTCAGTGGCGTAACTACAATGAGGCAGAGGAGGCAGTCGCCTCCGTGCCCACCGACTCTGGGGGCCCCCCACATTGGCCCCAATTTAAAATTTATTTGTAACCGCAAAATATGAGAAAGTACGTTATTGCTATAGTTTCGTGAAAAAAAATTGTTTCTTGTGTTGCAAAACTTAATTGTTTTATGAATGGGGGTGGGGAGGGGGGCTCCATTGGCTCATTGCCTTATGCGACAAAACTTCACTTTTTTTTATGAAGGGCCTCCACTGGGCTCTAGCCTGTGTAGCAAAAACGGCATTTTTTATGAAGGGGTGAGGGGTAAAAACTGCGCTGTAAAAAACATTTTTTGTGTAGGGGGAGGCGACCTCTACTAGGCTCTTGCATTGTGTGGCAAAAAATGTATTTTTTTTTATGATAGGGGCCCCTCCTCTGGGTTCTCACCTAGTGTGGCAATAACTGAACTTTTTGAAGGGGGCCATCCACAGCACTGCCACCTACGGGCCCCAATTTTGAAGTTACACCTCTGAATGGTCTGTTTATCGAAGCATGAAATCAAATGTGCTTTCTTTTTTCAAAATTTTATTGGCTGACCTTTATTTCTAATTTTGAAAAAAAAATTGAGGGACTGTAATCCAATACACCCCAAAGGAATGGTGATCACACTGGGTTTGCATGCTCGACAGACATGGTTCCACTCCCATGGTACATGGCTTACACGTCTCCACTTCACAAAGAATCAAATGTACGTAGCCCCTTGGTGACACTCGCAACCTGGTTCCCTGAAAAATCCTCAACCTGATTACTGTAGAAAATAGGACACTTCTGCAGGGACAGCAGTTTGAGATGATTGGTTAATCATATCACTCTTTCCACATAATACAACAATCTGCAATCGTAGCAAACGATGTTCGTTGTCAGCTTATGTTACAAACTACCACACCACTACCTACCTGGCTGTTACAGCCACCATTTCCACTGTCCCTATTCTCTGACAGACAGGCTCTCAGTGAAACATGGACAGTGGAAAAGCTTCTAGTGGCGGATTTAGCTGTAATAAATTGAGTTAAAGGGAAATTCCGTTGTTTATACTTACACAACACATAGACACAGAAAAAGCGGCGCCATCGATGTACTACGTCCAAATAATAATTTTCTTAAAACTTCACGATTAGATTCGAAAAATACCACCATCCTAATACTACTTCATAACAAGAGATTATGATCCATAATATGTATACACATGATTCGACCTCCTGCCCAGCAGGGAGAGAACATGTGCCACGAATCTCACAAGCTACTGCGAAGAAATTACTTTCAGTTTCAGTTATATTCATCCAAAATGCAATGAAAACAACTGAATCTGCATCACTATTATTACCTACTGAGACAAAAAGACGATGAAGTAACTACCCAATTTGGGCATGTATGACATTGATTGTCAAGATGAAATGTACATTCAAGTAGACATTTTAGTGTGGGTGATTTGTAGATTAACGGTCTACAATCGCTATCAATGGCATTGTGTAGCAGTTGCTTATTAGGTTTGCGATGCATGGTATCTCTTTGCCCAACAGGAAAACAGCTCACATATTTCCGTAGTTTAAGTCTACACATCGTAGCTGAGTCGGCCTAGCGATGAAAGGGCACCAGCGTCATTCGGAGGGATGACAGGAGCACCATGTATTTGTTTTACTAGAAACTTACTTATTTGTCTAATAGCAAGGGTAATATGGATAAATTCTTGCTGATAGTGATGGACCTTTTGACCACTGATAGGTGGTCTGGAGGAGCACTGTAATCTCCCCATGCAAAGTCAAAGGCAAATCCCGGAAGCTTTTTGGTTCTTTTGATATTCAACTGGTATTTCTGGAGCCAGTGACCATTTTTTTAAAACAACATTTATGTCTGAAGGAATGCCTTTTTGGGTGTTTTGAATTAAGATTTTATTGAACTTTTTTCTTGCGTGAAAGTTGAGGGGTTAAGAAAAGGTGCTAGCAACGGAAGTGAAGAGAAGGGGGCGAGAGAGAGAAAGAGAGGGAGGGGAAAAGATAAAAAGAGGAGGGATAGATAAAGAGAGAGACAGCGGAGGAAGCAAGAAAGAGAGAGAGAGAGTGACAGAGAGAGAAAAAGAGAAACACGGCGACAGAAAAAGAGACAGAGAGATAGAAACACAGACAGAAGGAGAGGAGAGAGACAAAGAAAAAGAGTGAGAGAAAGAAAGAGAGAGAGGAGCGAGAGAGATGGAGAGAGAGAGGGAGATGGAGAGTGAACAGAGGAGAGAAATAGAGTGAAAGAGAGCGAGATAGAGAGATAGGAGAGAAAGAGAGCAAGACGTACAGAGAGTGGAGAGAAAGAGAGAGAGGAGAGAAAGAGAGAGAACGAAAGAGACAGAGAGTGGAGATAGAGATTTCCAAAAAGCATTCGAATTACTGGTCCATGGTAAGCTACTTTATGAACACCATGTTTCCGGCTTCAGTGGAGCACTTTTCGATTGGATTCGGGCATTCATTACAAGAAGAACCCAACAAGTGGTTATTGGCCTATCCAAGTCAGCCTCATCAAATGTGATTATTGGTGTACCAGAGCGTTTTGTTCTGGCAAAAGTTAGTAAAACCAGACACAGAACCAGACACAGAACCAGAACCAGAACCAGATTTTCTTTTGGTTCTGGGTCCCCTGCTATTCATCCTTTTTCTAAACGATTTGACATGCGACTCTCATAATGCAAAACAGGAGGAATTTGCTGATGATTTAATGCTTCATTCGGCTATTATTAAGACCCAAGACTGTGTGGGATTGCAAGCGGAGGTCGAGTACGTCTCTACTTGGGGAAAAGATTGGCCGTCTCATATACAAAATCTAAAAGTTTTCATGTAGGGAATCAAAATTACACTTTTACCTACACCATCGAATACGAACACTCACCTAACACAAAATACGTGAAAGACCTAGGAGTTTGATTTGCATCTGATCTGAAGTCATCCGTCCACTGTAATCATATGGTATCAGTGGCAAATCGTAGATAAGCAATTATTCAGCACTGTTTTAAATCTTGCAATGTACACACCGAACTCTGGGAATGCAGGGGATTTCATCCGTTCCCTGTTGGAATATGCCAGCCCTGTTTGGTCTCCCTATCTACTTAAAGGAACTTGCATCCATGTTGGCTTTCCTGTATGACTCTGTTTTGCAACATTAGTTCAAAAGTATGTAAATGTTGCCAACACAGTGATTTTCTTGTTTTTTCTTTCGTGAGAGATGATTTTGCAACATTAATTCTAACCTTGTAAATGTTACAAACGCTATTTTCAAGGGGTCGACGCATGACACGCCGGAAGGGTTTATGTGCCTTTAAGGAAATTGACTGCTTGGAAAAAGTTCAGCGATGTTTTACGAAGTCCTTACAAGGCATGCGGGAGTTACCATATTGTGAACGTCTTACAAATTTGGGCTCGGTTCTTTCGAACTTCGTCGATTGAAGACAGATCTTGCCTTGGTGTATAATATCCTCCATGGTAAATTATCTGTAGTGAATGCTGCACTGCAATGCCCACATCATATGTAAACGCTCACCAGTGATTCATCCGTAGACGGCCCACGGATGCAATGTATATAAACACCCCTTACGTACAATAGCTTAGCTGATCACATGCTTGTGATCATCCGTTCTCTGTATGCTATAAATATGTTTGATATCTATTAAACAGGGTCATTTTTCCACCGTTACTAGAACTAGTTGTACCCATATTATTTTAAAATACTAGGCCCTTGTGGCCGAGATAGCCTAATAACATGGATACAATTAGTTCTAGCAAGAATTTATAGGGTAGGTTCTAGTAACCGTAGGGGAATGACCCTGTTTAATAGATATCAAACGTATTTATAGCATACAGAGAACAGCTGATCACAAGGATGTGATCAGCTAAGCTATATTACACTTGCATCTGATCTACCTTTTCAATTGATCAATTGATCTACCTTTGTTTGAAATTACTCCGGTAACCTGAACAAGGGGCCACAAATCCAAGCGGGAGCAGTACGGTTGCCTGACACTACTCTTACCTGTCAGGTAAGTTGGGCAACTGTAGTCAGGTAAAAGTACTGTAGTCGGGCAACAGTACCAGACCATTAAAACTCATGTTTCCAAAAGCAAGACTAAACTGTAGACAACATTTCTTTGCTGTAAGAATTAGCCCAGCATGGAATACAGTGACAGAAGAGACAGTTTCAGCCTCCTCTGTAAACAGTTTTAAGAACTTGTTAAATATATCAGGCTTAACCGAGTTCTTGAAACGGCCAGAATCTTGCGCAGCAAGCTAAGTTTTTACTGTTAGGAAGTCGATTTTAAATTTAGTTTTGATCAAATTGGATCAGTTCACACTCATGTGAACTCCCCCCCCCCCCCCCCCGTTTTTTTTTTAGCTTAGATTTAAACTGTCCTACCAAGTTTTTATTATTATTATTATTATTATACTGTATACACATTTTTTAAAATTGTAAATAGCTTTAGTTTTACTTCTCATTTCAGTTTTTAACTTTCACTACACCTGTTTCATGAATTTCATTGTTTTACCTTACGACTTCCAGGCCGGATATCAGCGAAATTCCAGGGTCCTTTCCTGACCTGCGTGCAACTGCACCAAAGTTTGTATTGTTATTATTATTAAATAGAGAGAAAGAGAGCGAGACAGAGTGAGTGATGAGGGCAGGAGAGAGAAAACAGAGGGAGGATAGAGAGAAAGAGAGAGACGGATAGTGGAGAAAGAGAGGATAGAACTAGACTGAGGGTTCACGGAGGTTTCTTAAGTCGCTTTATCTTACGTTGACGTAGCTTATGTCGATGTAGTGCTTAGAGCGCTTTAAGAACCTCTGTGTACCCACCTAAAACCATTTCAAGTCGCTTTATCTCAAACCACCTCGTTACGTCGATGTAAGGAGTTGAAGCGCTTTAACAACCTATGTATTGTGTACCCACCTAAAACCCATTTTCTACGTCGCTCTAAGGATTGCTTCCCTTTGATTGGTTGAAACGAGTGCACTTAGATGTCACGAAACTAGGGCGTAACCTGTCATTTCCTTAAAACGAAGTCGAAAGCCCAGCTAGTTGAATGGGGACATTGGAATAGAGATGGGTTCGGTTGATGGGGGATTAGATAAACACAACGCTACAGGGAACCACCATGCAACCACCTCTTTCTTAAAGCGATGTGAGTTCAAGTCGACGTAAGATAAAGCGACGTAAGAAACCTCTGTGTATCCTCGGTCATAGACAGAAAGAGCAAGAGGAAAAGAGAGAGGAGTGAGAAAGAGAGTGAGAGGGAGGAGAGAGTGAAATAGAGTGAAGATAGACAGAGAGGAGGGAGAGAAAGAGGGAGACAGAGAGAGAGAGGTGAAAGAGAGATAAGACGGGGAGGCTTTTCGCCCAAGGGGCGCCAGATGTGTGAAAGTCAAAGGGCAGCTGTCCATGGCACAAAGGTACTGTGGCCAGTCCGAGCCTGCATCTTAGTATCTTACTGTGAAATAGAATTAGAATGGCAGCATTGGTGGAATCAAACATAGATTTGAGAAAATCGTGATTTAGATGTACTACATCAATAATTGACATTTTTTCTTGTCTCTTGCTGCTCATTGGAAGCCAATTTATAGTACTGATTAACTGAGGTTTTGTTATGGCATGGAGGCTGTGCTTATGGCTGATTTTCTTCATGGCATGAAAATTACAGACCAGTTAGCCAAAAGAAAAGGTGCTACAGTGACCACTGCATTCACTGGCGACATAATTTCTCAAGTAAAACAGTGGCACATATTACATGCGCTAAGGATGTAGCTTGTGTGTTCTGTTTGACCTTATCCAGCAGCGTGATGTGTCAGTCTTTGAACGGCCACCCTGGTCTAGAGTCAGACTGGACAGGAAGGGTGCCATTTCGGGGAATGATTGGGGTATCATATGTTTTACCAGAAATCAATGGCCGATTAAGTGACGGAACCTCCAACCTCAGCTACGGGGTCTGGGAAGTACTGTAAGGCCCCTTAGCAGTTTTGCGATTCAAGTCCCAGAAGCTTTGCTTTCTTTCAGCATTCTGTCACTTCTGGTTTCAGAGTGCCTTCTTTGCAACACATTTGCATTTGAAGGAATGTTTTGTCTGGGGATTGTTTACTTATAATTATAAAGATTTCTTTTTCCTTGGGTGAAGTACGAGAAGGGAAGTTTACGAAAAGGTCTTAAAAACGCAGGTAATTAAGGGAGAGGAGGGATTTGTACCTGACAACAAGCCAAACTAGGAATAATTTTTTCTCTGGGAGGTGAGGGGAAGGTGTATCCAAGAGGAGCCAAAAATGACAGTACTGGTATTTCCAGTCAGGGATGCCCAAAGGTCTGATGGGGCATACGGCTCCAATTTTGTTGTGGGTCCCGTCACTCCTCTCGTGCGTAGAATCATTTTTTTTGTATTTTTTTGTGTGTTTGTCCTTTTATGACTTCTTCGTTTGTTTGAATCCGTGTCTGCATTCTTGTCAGTTAGCAGTACAGTAGGTTAGGTTAGTTTATAAGGTAGAGGAAAGAGCATAGCGTTGGGGCTTTGTGTATTCTCTCGCATTAGATTTGAACTTGTACAGTACCATGGACAGCAGGGCCTCGCGCTCCTCTTATACGCATTGTCACCAACAGAAAATCGTACGAATCTACCGTGGCACCATCTAGTGGCAGTGATATTGTTATTCTTTACAGCAAAAGCAAAATTAAGGACAACAACCCCACTAATTTTGCTTTTGTTTACAGCTTGCTCCCAGGTTTACACTTGGGCGTAACAAATTTTCGCTCAATAATTAAGGAGGCACGTGGCTTGTTCTTTTCGTTAAAAACAATATCGTTGTGTATTCCTGTGTTATAGATGTTGTCAGATTTTTCAGACTTTCATTTGGTGACAGTGCCACTTTAAGCCATGGCTTGTGTGCAACGGTGCAACTGATCATCTTTTTTGTAGTTTTATTATTTTTTTTTTAGCTCTGGTGGGCAGGCTTCCTTGAAGCATGGGCCTAGCGACAGAAGCCACACTTCCCTCCCCCTCCGATGGCCTCTATTTCCAGTCCTCCTGTTCATTCCTGATTGTTTAGTGTCTCGTTCGTTCGTCGTTGCAGTTTGAATTAGTCATTATTATACTTTAGTGTTATTCCAGTTGAAGTTGTTCCTACAGACTAACAGGTTTGTTAGTCTGTGGTTATTCCACTTAGAAATTTTGTCTTCGATACGGTCCTGTTAGAAACTACTGTACTGGAGTGAAAGTGTTTTTACGCCGTTCTTATCTGCCAAATCTAAACTTTATTTCCCCCTACAAAGATTATTATAGTTACTACTGATAAACCAACTGTCAGCTCCAAACACACGTAAAAATAAAAAAAAAATGTAATATTTACGTGATATTATTAATTTCGGGACGGGTTGTACCCTACGAATTAAACGTACGGACGGTTACAAATATCTCGTGTGCCAGAGCACGTATCACACGAAAATCAAAAACTTTCCAAGCGCGCCATTCATGAACGGTACGGCCTGCCATACATCAACCCTTCTTCCGGAAGTCTGTGAAGCGGCCATTTTTGTTGACGGACGGACACTTTCTGTCTTTGGACGGTGTGAGGCGTAGGAGTCGACCAACCCCGGACGACGGACAGGATAAGTGCAGTGCGAGAAGAGTAGGGGGGTTGATGACACGGATCGCTTTGCAAGCAAGAATAATCGCCCCTTTTCGGTCAGCTCTTAGCCCCTGCGCACCCAAAGACGTCAGTATGGTTTTGCTCAATCTCGGTCCCCGCTTAGATTTTGAAGCACCTTTTTAAGAAAGGGAAAGGTGTCGATTGTGAAAGGTGCCTTGCGAGGGAGAAGAAGGGAGCCTATATTATAAGATTTGGTATTGTTGCTATGGATAGTGGTTGCTATGGACTGTGGGTGAGGTGAGCGTTTAGAAGAAAGTGCGATTTTTAGGCGACGGGGGAAGAAGACGGAGCGAAAGTGCGGGGAACGCCGAGGGTCACGAGCGGTATTTTGAGCGACCAAAAGCGGCATCGATAGCAGTGGCGACCGACGAGGCCATTGGCATAGAGAGGAGAGGTGGTGAAGGCGGTGCTGGTGGTGGAGGTGGTGGTGTTGGAAGTGGGGTTGTTGTTGGTGGTAGTAGTGGAAGAGTTGGAAACCGAGGTAGGGTCTTGTTTCGTGGTGCCGGTGACCGTGAGAGCGAGATTTGGCCGAAAGAGCGGCTTTGTGAGGCCTTCGTGTCCGAACAGAGGGCCTACATGTTTGATTGGGAGGAAGGCGACAGGTTTTCCTTCGAAGACAGCGATCGTTTCGAAGAGGACTCCTTATGTAGTTGGATTAGCGAACCCGAATCCCTATGCAATAACTGGAGGGGTTGGAAGCGGCAAAACGGAGATCGCCCCTCGAGCTCCAGTTTGAACCATGACCGTAGCCGAGAAGGTGAGTTGATTAGGATTTGTAAACAATGGCCGTTTTTGTTTTGTTGTTGTTTGTTTTTGTTGCTTTTGGGGGGTTTGTTTTGATTTGATGCTGGGGGGGGGGGGGGAACTGACCTTTACGAGTGCAAAGCCACCGTACAATTTGAGCGCATTTTGGGGAATTTATTTGCGATGTGGTGTTCATGATTGTAAACATTTTACTTAGTAAACACAATTGCTCGTGTAAATTGTCATTGTTCGGGATCGAAGAAAACGCTAGCGTCGCATACAGGTCATAAATAGATGCCATCATCCGTCAAGGTGTGAAGTTATGTAACCATTAGCCTACATAAATCGGCATTGGATCAAATTGTAATGTTGATGCCATTCCCGAGAGAGTTCAGGCAACGGGGAGGGAGGAGGAGGTGGTACAAAATAGGCTTACTCGCCTCAAGATGTAGTTGGCCAAGGCTACCCTTTTCTGCCCGGTTTTTCTCTAAACGTCGCTCAAAACGCACCAAGAACAATATGGGTATTCGTTATAAAGCTGATTTTGACAGTGCGGGAACTATTGATTGGGTAGTCTGCATAGTCAGGTGTACGGTGCAGCCATGCAGCCTAGCGTGGCAATGGTGAAAAACAAGTGCTTTCTGGTAGTCGCTATTGTGTCGCACACACGTTAGGAATTGTATTTCGTTTCCTAAGGTCTTCCCCCAACGATCTGTTATGATATTTCGTGGGGTTTTCAGTATTTTGGTAACCAATAGGCCAGGCTAGACACACTCTAGGGTACTGATTGAATTTTGGACTATTGGATAATTTGTTCAAGGTTAGTCAACTTTGAATATTTATATAAAAAGACCTACTCTCCGATTGCTTGTTTCGTACCAAAATAGCTTTTGTACCATTAATGTTGGTTAAAGTGAATGCAGCCGAGGGGGGGGGGGGGGGGAGTACAACAAAAATGAAGGGGGGGGGGGGCCCCAGGGGGGGGGGGGCCTGGGGGTTTTTTTTTGTGTGTGCCCCCCCCCCCCCCCCCGGTCTTTCCCAGGACTTAGCATCGGAGCCCCATCTTAGGCCCCACATGCGCAACTATAAACATTGGCAACCCCTGAACACCCTTTTTGCAGTTTTATTTTTTAACCCGAGTTGGTGGCCTGGCCCCCCCTTGAAACTTGGGCCTAGGGACAGACGTTACGCTTGCTGCTCCACCCCCCCCCCCTCCGGTCGTCCCTGGAAGGCATGTGCAACATTTACGTAACATTATCGCCTGTAATTGTTGCATTGCAGACTGAGGCATGCAAGAAAACCAACGTGGAAGAAAGCGCATTTAAATATTCGCAGTGTCTCTAGTCCCGGTTGGGCCGTAACTGTTTCAAGCCTATTTGGACGCGTTGCCGGGACCGGAGTTCTGCGTGTGTGGATCCCGGCAAACTAAAAAAACGTAGTTTAAAAAAAAACTTATATTAGTTTTAGTTAGGTTTGATTAGTTTAGGTTAGGTTAGGTTAGGCTACCCTGGTTAGGTTCACTTTAACACGCTAAAGGCCTAGTTTTCAACGAATTCACCGGGACCCGAGTCTTTATAAACTGGATCCCGTCACCGGGACCTGAGACACAGCCTTTAATATTCTTGTTGGGTTACTTGATAAGAGTTCTCGATCTACCAATCGTAAGTGTATCCTTTGGTGAACTAACCATGACCGCGCGGGTTGTTCAGAAATATTGCAGACTTGTGTGAAAATGTGTTTACTTACGATAAAATGGGTTTGAGATAAAAGGATATCTCCTCTGGATGCCCTGCCCCAAGGTAAACATTGCTTTTGAACATACGATGAAATGCTGCCTGGTTAGCTTTCAATGTTGCAACGTTAGGGCCAACGTACCCTATGGAATGTTGCAATTGCACCAGAGTGCATTAATTTCCTTTTTTGTTGTTGTCACCTTTGTTTGAGAAGGACTTGCTACATTCACGTCAAACTTATTGTTGTAAAAGTTACTTGTGCGTGGGATGCTGGAAAATGAGAGGGTCAGGCATTAATACAAGCTAATACATACAAAGAAGGCCATTTTAACTTTATTGCTGATAACATAAACGCTGCAGTGCCGGGTAGCCGAGTAGCATACAAAAAAAAAATAATAATTATAATAAATAAATAAATAAATAAATAAACAAACATGCCCACAAATTTTCATAAATAAAAACGTTAAGCAGGTAGCCTCTCTACCCAGATAATACACCTAGCCTAAACCGAATATGTTATGCATGTCTACGGCTTTAGTAATGAAGTTTAACAAAATACGAAAAAAAGCAAAAAACCGATATCTTCTGTACTCACTAACCTGTCATGCATACGATATGTTTCATGCAACCGTCGTAATACCGACGAGGACAAAAGATCAACCAATAAATTGTGTAAATATGCAATATATGCATTAAATACTATGGTTATTTTACAGCAACACACGTACATTCTCACATTATTTACAAACAATCAGCCTCAAAATGACCCAGGAATGTCGACTTTCCACTAATGCGTTTGACTTTGTTTATAGTCTTAGCTTTCGTCTTTTGCGGTACTCCTGTTTATATGAGCTGTCTGTTGTGGAATCTTTTCTTGTCTGCTATTAAAGACAAGGTATCGATCTACCTGCGAAAAAACCGACAGATTCTGGCAGACTGTTGTTGCAGGTCACGATGCAGCCCCCCTCCCTAATCCGCTTTTCCCTCCTTCCCAGCTGACCCGAGCAAAATCATCTGGGAGACAAAGGGATCGTTAGCTGGTTCCTCTATGTGGGTGATCGAACCAGATTAATCGTGTCTAGTCGTGCTGATTTATTGGTATTGGTGTTTTGATTGTATTTCGTGTAATTTGTCCGACTGTCAAACCATGCAGCATGTAAACAGTTCGTGAAAACTAAATGAAGGGAGTTGTTTGGTTTTTCAAGGCTGGCTGTTTGGGTGTCTAGACAGACAGCTGTAGACACCCACCGTGGTGGCCGGTGGCGTAGCTGCAGCCAAAGAATCTGTACTGACTGGACAGGGTACTCGTCCATGCCCCCCCCCCCCCCACACCTCTATTCCCATACTTTGTTAAAGTCCTTGCCAGGCTGCCGAGGTCAGTATTAGTACTACCCAGGCGCCACATGGTGATAAGGTAAAAAAAACCTTGGTTCTCATAAGGATGTGCAAACAAAAAGCTGACGCTGGTGGGCGGCTTTTTTTTATTTTATTTTATTTTTTTTCTTCCAAAAGCTTTTTTTTTTTATTGATGAAACCTAAAATAGTGCTATTAATATAATCCTTTACAAAAAAAATTGTGTCCTAACATATACTTTTCTGTAGGCTTACTTTAAAATATTAGCCTACACTGCCTCATGAGTTTTAACCGGAGCACAGACCAGTTTTGTTGTGTGTCTGCTTTGTCCAGCAACCAGCCCAGGGATGCGCAGTATGCCTAAGCTAGCTACAAACAGACTTAAGCAGCAGTGTGAACTGGAGAGCCGAGTAAAAAAAAGAAAGTTTTCACTATTTGATGCCCTCGTTTTAAAATTTTTCAAAAAATTTATTCAACAATGAAAAGAGGGAACTTGGGTGCTTTTGGGAACCATGGTATTTACTTTTCGTGATCTGGACGTTTATGTCTGGCGATCACACCTTTTTTGTTTAGTCACCAGATTGGTGACAAGAATGTAGAATATTTATGTCAACAATAATATTACTGAGGCTCTTTCACTTCATAGGCGCAGCTAACTGTTAACTACACACCATTGCACAGCGGAAGTCAATGTAAAATCTGGGGGGGGGGGACCTTTTAAATTGATCAAGTGAAAACTATTTAATTTTTACATCATTCATCAATCCACAACAAAGAGAAGGATGCCCCAATTTGGGCGGAAATGTTGCAGTTCGTAAGTGAAACATTTCTAACGCAAAGTTTCTGTTTCATTAAACATGTTAAATAGAAAATGCTAGGATAAAAAAAACCTGAGCCACTGGCTGCCAAAAATTGTTGAAAGATAGACTAAAGAGGTTAGGCCTCCCTACTATGTTCTGCGGTAACCCAGTTCGAATTCCGGTTTGCTCCTTCCCTTTCCACCCGCTAGGTTACTTTTAAAACGTTCAGTACAGTTAGTAGACTCGGAGATTGGTTTGCTTCAGATGCCATTAAGGTGAAAAAATTAAATGGCTACAGTAGGAAGGAATGGCAAAATACAAAATGTTGTTTCGTACCCCAAGTTTTAAATACTACGTCGATAAACAATACTAGGCTATCTCAATAAAACAAGTATTGAGGCTGAACACAGTATCGATAACGCACCAAAACATATGGCGATTGCCAACCTCTACAGTTCGAATGTAACGATTGTGTAGTTTCGGTTATGTCGTGTCGTTACATGTGTTTGCAATGGGAATCCTAGTCGATTGAAATCGTGCGTATAGATATGCATTTGCAATTGAATTAACAAACTTCCTCCATCGCACAATTTCATATAGAAGACACTCA
>JAHWFP010154594.1:59193-72492 GCA_023313725.1 Lithobius niger | reverse complement strand
AAAATGTGTCGTCATATAGTCAGTTTTCTGAAAACATAATGTGGAACAAAGTATAGACATTGAAAATTCCATAACGGCTTCTACTCTGAAAGTTCGTCATTCTTGATACTTGATTGTTGAAAACAGATTGTTACGCACAATTTCAGAATCAAAATACTGTCGCAGATTTCAAACGCTGAATTCCACGGTGGCGATGTAGTTGACAAGAGTTTAAGTTGTGTAGGTTAGGCCTGATGAAGACAGACGTCGTCGGTCTGTTGAAAATTTGCAAGAATACTGGTACAGTATTTTGATTCTGAAATTGTGCGTAACAATCTGTTTTCAACAATCAAGTATCAAGAAAGTATAGACCTTGACAGGATTAAGATAACCTTCACAAATGTGAATTGTATGGGGCTCGTCATTTGGCCAGTAGATATTAAAATTCACTCGCCGTTGTCTACACATAGAAAATTTTAGCAGGTGTGTTTGCTACTTTAATGTTTTAAAAACATACATAGTTTTCAATAATCAAACTCTCCAATCAGTAAAAATGCTAGTAATAATATTTCATGCTTGGTTTGATAGCCATTATAATTTTCCACACAACGATACAAACTTATTGTTTCTAGCTAGTAGCCTACCGTTCCCGAGATATGACAATTTCAGCATCAAGGTTTATTAATCAGTTGCCGTCATGGCCAGTAGGGCTAAAAATCAAGTCGCCAACTGCTGAATATCCCTCGCCATTTGGCGAGTGGCGACTGATATTGGGGATGGTAGGATTCAGGTACCACAGGTTCTAGCAGGCTGCCAGATCATCGTATTTTTCTAAAAGCATACGTCCGTAATGAGTTTAATTTATGCTCTGCACTTCTCAGCTAGCCCGTGAGGCCGAGCTTTTTTCATTTTCCATTGTAGAAGCAAAGATAAAGCAGGCTAGGAACTTAATGCATAACTCCAAGCTGAATAATTCTGTATGAACAGATTTGGTGTGCTTATTTTTTACGAAGAAACTGGTACACAATCTATTCCATCAAAAGTCACCAATGGATTTCAAATATGCAAAAAACTGACCAAATTCCAACAGTACCACGTAGAAGCAGAAAGATCCAGCAAGATTAACACAATACCACCTACCCCAAAATTTTATGCTCCACACAGTTCAGCAAACCAAAAATATTTTCCCTTGAATTTTCGGTGAAAACAGGCCGTTCACCTTCTTCAGAACACAACGAGGCACTAAACTTCGAAAACGAACGTTACATGGTTGTGGTCATCTGAAGAAGGTGAACGGCCTGTTTTCACCGAAAATTCAAGGGAAAATATTTTTGGTTTGCTGAACTGTGTGGAGCATAAAATTTTGGGGTAGGTGGTATTGTGTTAATCTTGCTGGATCTTCCTGCTTCTACGTGATGTTGACATTAAGCCACTGTACATGGGCGGTTGCCGATCTTTCGATTCCAACAGTACGTTCCAAAAGTATTGGTTGAGTGAAAATGACATCATCTTTCAACATGCATGATGCTGCCGTTCGGAGTTGTCAACAAGCTCTCATCGCCTCTCTCACAAATCGACCTTCTCTTTGGAATCTTGTGACTTGCGTCTCCTGCAATGTTGTGTTTAGATTGTAGTTTTGAAGGTCTGAATGGTCAGCTTAAAAACAAATAGCAATCGTGGCGTCAAAAATCGAGCCAAAACTTGTCTCTGGCAGTGATGAGTTTGGATGGACTAGGTTGTAGGTTGGTGGTGTTTCTAGGGATGGGCGATATTGCAATATTTCGATATTATTGTGATATACAACATACGCGATAGTGTTATCGCAGTGCTTTTCATGATTATCGCAGGTTCGGGCTCATTTTGTCTGATAAACATCAAAGCATGGCGTTGTCTATAATTTTGCTAAATATTGACCGATTTCGACGAACAAATACACCATTTTAACCGGTTTTTTGCCAGCTTTCCAATGGTGCAAAGCACAAGTCACCAGGTACAACAATTCTGAAGTTATTAATAATAAGCCACCTAATTTACATTTTTAAACAAGAAGGCCTCCAAATGGATAAGAAAAAATGCTGCTCATTGTTGATTTTAACAAGACTAATGTAGCAACATACATAAAGTGCTTGTCTGTTGATTAATTAATATCAACATTTTAACATCTTAACAGTTCATGAATTGTGCAGAATGTTCGGATTGCGTGTAGCCTAGGCCTACTTATGTTTAGGTAAGGTCTTGTTTCCAGGTGTGTCCTATCTGTGAGTGTGGATTATACGCAAGACAATACGACATTTAACATACTAAAATATATTTGAAAGTGCTTAATTATTTTGAATAAATCAGAGTAAGCTTTTTTTTCCATAATTTTGTATTTTAACACTACACTAACTAGGCTAGTCGTAGTAGAATTAGGCCTAAACGTATATAGGGTGAGGCAGCTGATGTGTCCGGCAACAATGTCTTCTAAAGACGTGTAATTAGCGCAAATCGAAATACCTACCAATACTAAGCAAACCCGGTCGGATGTAATGTCTGCTGTAAATATGACCTTGAAAGATGCTTTCAAGGTCATGCAAAAGTTAACTCCGAAACTATCCAAGATAATGGGATGAAGTAAATTAGAAAGTTGTTTAGGATCATGAACCCAGGCCAACACAGAAAATGTAACAGAAATCGTGCCATAAACAAGGGAGATATGGGCAAAACAATGTGTGTAGTGCAGGAAAGCCGGTCAAAGGCAAGCAATACCTTATTAGTAGTACAGCTGCCTCCTGGCTGGTTTCCCTGTAACTGCTAATTGTTTCGCGTACGATCTAGGGAAACTTTAGTATCAATGGTTAAAATGACTTAGGGAATGCGTTCAAGGTCATCCAAGACGCATCTCGTATACGAAGCAAGATAGGAAATAACTTCCAAATAGGAAAGTGCTGACCACCATGCAGTTAGTATTATTGCCAAGCAAGATTTTATTGCCTGAAAAGGAACATCTCTCTCATTTGAGGATGTGGGAAACTAATCAATGTAGGATGTGTTCGAAGTGCCCACTCGCAGCAGTTATGCAGTGTTGCGCTACTGTAGCGAACAGCACGAAGTTGCACAACCTTCACGGATCCTATTCTCCAGGTCATTAATACTGGCAGGCATTGGTTGATTAACCTGTTTCTTAACATGCCCCCAAAGAAAAAAGTCAAGTGGCGGCAGATCGGCAGACCTTGCTGGCCAGCTAACAGGTCCATCCTGTCCGATCCATGCAGCTGGGAACAACGTATTAAGGTAGTCGCGGATATCACCGTGAAAGTGAGGGGGAGCACCATCATGTTGAAACATCATGTCACGTTGTCTAGCAAGTGGTGGTGTAAGATGGTTATGGTTAAAAGTGAATTCAGACCACACAGATTTATGCTTGGCCCCAGATTACTTCTTCCCTCGCCGTCCTTTGCACTAGGACTAGCGAACCAGACTTGCTCGATTTACCGAATGCCGTTTCGGATGCACTTTCCACGGCTTCTTTGGTTGTCGAATTGTACGTCGTTTATAAGATTCTCTTTTTGGTTGTCTAGCGAAGAGGTCCCATCCACACACCTCGGCTTGTGTGGAAGTTATGGTCCAGATGGCACCGTTCGGTCGGCTTTTATAGTGCGAGGCAAACGGTGCCGTCTTTCTGGGCACAATTTCAAAGAGTGCCGTTTAACACTGTCGCGTGTTGGTGCATGCTGGTGCAATTGCCAACCATGCACCTGCTCGCGTGCACGCGGTGAAACCACCTTATGGGTTGCTTCTGTTAGTGACTAGCCTGTCTACAGCAGCAGGCTTGAAGTTCTATTTTTAAGCATCAGCTCTCTGAGCACTTTAGTTGGTGCCTGAACAGTCCATTGGTATGTCCACCTGACTATTATATTGTGGCTCATTCCTCACACGCCCCGCTGGTTTATAGTCTGATCCCTAGATCAAGCTTCCTCAGGCGTTCGAAGAATGTCTCAGCAAACTTGACATCTCTGCTTTCGAAAATACTGGCGGCTACAGTGGTAATATTCAGACATAAAAAGGGGGAAAAAATACATTACCACAAAAGGAGAACAATCTTCATAGTTCCAATTAAAAGTGGATTAGCGATGCTGTTGTCCTAATTGTCAGTCTGTTAGGTCCTGGTAGAATCATTGCGCCGGATGGTAGTACTTCCACATAGAGTACATCATGAGCTTTAGCATAGCTTGATGCCATTCTCTAAGCTAAGCTGCGCCTGCGCCTATCATAGTCGAGTAACGGAGCAGTTCGTACACGTCCATAAACGACAACATCTTGTGGCGGAAAACATACACATTGTGTGCTCAACAATAGCGTGCTGCCATTGAACAGTCAACAACCTGCACACAAACCATAAAATGGTTCCAGTCATTTCTTTTAAAACATAACCATCAATCTATGTAAGCTTTGTGATTAACTCGCTAACACTTACCCCCATCACTCTCAAACCTCTCAATTTTCAATAAATTGTACTGCCCAACAACTTACTTCGATGACTGCTGTGACGTTTTTCTTGTTTTGCTAATTCCATGGTGGCCTGGAACTGGTCATATATTACTGCTTCTCCCTTCTCCCCTCCCATTAACCTATCGCTGACAAGTTGTAGCAACTTCTGTTGCCTCCATTGCCACTCTGCAGGTAAAATTGTTAGGAACTGCTTATTTTAAACAAGTATCTTCTGCTGGTGTCTGTTGGGGGTGCTGGAGTGCTGGTTCTTGCATTGGTACTGTCAGTTGTAGTTGTGGTACCTGTTGGGGCATTGGCGCTTGTGTTAGAACTGCTACTTATGCTGGTATCAGCATGTATAAGACTACGGGCGCCACTACTGGTGCTGTCTGTGGTACATCCTCACTATTTGACAAGTTCATGCTGAACCCAGAATCCATGTTGCCATTGGAGCTTGGAGTTTCTACTTGTGTAGTCAAGATTTTCTAGATTTAATCTGACATTGGGTTGTTAAACTTGTTCCTCATTGAACTTTACCTCACGGCTGGTGACTCCTTTCTGAGTTCAGGGGTCCAGAATCAATGCTCAGTACTACCAATATCGCCCCAACAAAATAGCCGCCTGACCCTAGGTCTTGCATTGTGTTTATGCATCGATAGTTCTACTCCTTCACGTAGGCCATGCATCTGATATTCCTAAAACTTGACATGCTTTGGATTCATTCTCTCCAGCTACGGATAGGTGACTCTTGGCCAATCGACCAAACCTTGCGTTCCTTAGGCAGCAGACGGTTTGGACAACTTCACCCCTAAAGGACTTCGTAATCCATTCTCACCCACTAACGAAATACCTTCTCCATCAGCGTGCGATATAAATGTTTCATTGCTTCATTCTCTTGTGAGGACTAGGGGTGTGTTTTGTGGTGCTTTATTCTGTCTTCCTACAGGTACTCTTCGAATAACCTGCCACAACATTCCCCTTCATTATGGGTAGCCTATAGCACTCGAATCTTCTGTTAGTGTCTCTTCTATTGCACCCTTCCAATTTTTAAAAATTCCTCCAACACCTTCCTTTTCTTTTTCAGCAAGAAAATACAGGCTCTCTTTGTTTTCGTCAAGAAAACGGACTATTTTTCTCCATATACGTCTGTATATACGAGTCCGATCCTCTTGTTTGAACGTTTAAATTTGCTTTGCTTACATTGACTTCTGGAGAAATCATCTTTGGTTCTTTGTGCTTGAAACTGAATTTGCTGGTACATGCGTGTCTTTGGCTACCAACAATCGCTGGGGCTTCACTGCTTGATTGTCCTGCAATCGGCAATTTCTAGCAAGAATTGATCGATCTAGTCGGGCGTGTAATTATCTGCTTCAAAAGACTCAGTTTGATGTGAGGAATGCTACGAGTCAACCCTCTTGAATGTCAGTCGGCACTCGCTATTTGGTGAATGGAAATCAACAATAGTTGGTGACTTGGAATTCACCCGTCCCATACTCAACAAAACGGCGACTAGCTATAGAGAATGACACTCAAAGAGGGATATCTCTGGAACCGTTTAAGCTAGAGATGAACGGTTTGCGGCGTTATGCTCGGATTTGAGAGTGCTGTATAGGCTAACAGCTTGTTCTTAATTAATACTAGGATTAAGGAAAATTGTACAATTTTGTAAGTGCATAAATTAGAAAAACCATGCATGGTACAAGATGTATTTGGTATGTGGCAAGTGCTTTCGAATGTTTACTGGATTGACATTCGAGAGGGTTCCTACGAATTCATCACCTATCGCAGGGCATTGTGCGAGATGTTCGGATGGCCGTTCCTCGTCTTGCAACTTATCAAATCTTTAAATGCAGTTATTTTGTGTATTCGAATCACTGCAGCAAACTTTTTCTTGAATAGATCCCAAAATTCTTGCTCATCCCTCAATTTCTTGTGCATGTGTTGTTGTAGTCTGAGGAAAATGACAGTCTACCTTGCACTGCTCCATCATATTTTGGGAGTCATGTGTCGCCACATATTTCCGTAGGACTTTTCATTGACCACTAATTCGATGGAAGAGTCATAACAATTCCTCTCGTTGAATTTTTCTATCCCAACGGCCTGAGTGTTGTTTTTCCCCATGCTTGACCATGTTTAGATCCACTTCCAATTTTGGGTTTTAGCGCTACGATGATCTTCCTGGCAGCTTCCGGTTAACTTGCTAAATTTACGATCGGCAGAATTTCGTCTAAATTATGCTTACTTTGCTAAGAATTTCTTTGCATGCATATATAGTAGTATAAATCCAAGATGGCGGATGACGTTCCGGACCAAAGTTCGTTACGTTTTAAAACTTTTCCATCATTGGTTACATTGTCTAGTGTCTACACTGTCCTCAGTCTAATCGCTGTGTTTTTTTTTGCAAAAAATGTTCTTGGAAGAGCAATAGCCTAACCTTCTGATGGGGTTTACTATTTTAAAGCAGAGCCATCAGAAGTTGCAGTGATAATAATAAGGCGGTACAGAATGAAGATAGTGAGTGCAAATGGCTTACCGCCGATCTGAAGCTTGCATGTCTGGCCAAGCACACTAATAGTCACTTTACGGACAGAGTTCTACACAAGCATTAGCTGGAGTCCATAGTCACAGTTCACACTTAACAGAGTCCAGTGATGTAAACACAGGAGACAGTTTGGTTGCGACCATCTGCTATGAAGTCCTTAGCTTGACTAGACAGCACATGGTCAAATGCATTGTTGAGACAATGCCTTCTGAAGTCCGAACACAATAGATAGTTGTGCTGCATTTCTTCACAACAATTTGAAGTTCGTTAATGAAATCAAGCTTTTCAGCCTGAATGAGGTTATTGTCTTACAATCTTTTGTGTTGCATGCTAGCTGTTCAGTCCATGGTTTTGAGGGACGTATGAAGGCATAGTGGGCGATATATCCATTGCTTTTTAGTTCAGGCTGAGCCTCTTCATTCAGCAGCATAATTTTAGTTCCTTCTTATTCTGTATGGGCTTTTGGCTTCATCAGTCTTGTAAAGCTCTTCAGCTGTGTCTGAGGAATTAATTCTTTGGGTCTCTTCAGCCATATCTGTGATGCCGGCCGATCTCTCTTGGTGTAACACGCTGTCACCAGATAGGTCTGCTTCCATAGCTAACGTACGCATGGGCCTAGCCTGGTTGACTTCCTGTTTACTGCATTCTTTCCGGGCTTGTTATGCAGGAACCACACCCAAATCCATTCTTTGATTTGATCTCGTTCCCAAACGGGAAACAAAAATTACATGCCTGTACAGTTTGTAAATGAAATAAGTCATAATGCTCAGCTTTGGGTAATGCGTAATTGTAAAGAGTTATGTCCGGTTTCGAGTTAGGACAAAAGTCGAAACAACATTTCGATTTTCGAATTACGACAAAATTAGCTTTCTAGTTTACTGGTCTAGACAGTGGTCAACACAAGGCTTCTTCCTCCCTACTACCCATTTGTTTATAGTATTAAATTGCGATACAAACTTTTCAGTTTTTCTTTGGCTTGAGTAATCCATACCGTGCGAACGGGACATGGTGATGCAGTTTTAAAATAATGTACCGAAGTGCCGTTGCGCACTGTACTGAATACCGAGGTAATATACTTTACAGGTACTTGGTTTCTTCCTTTTATTTTTTGCTTTCGTTTTCCTTGGGTTCATATTGCGGAAAGTACAACAACGGGACAAAGGCAAGAAAATAGTGAAACCAACATAGGCGTACCCAAAAATATTTTCGCCTTCTTGCATGACATTATTTACGATGATTCATCACTCTGTGGTTTGGTCTTGCACGAACGATGGGAACAACCTAAATACCCATTCTCAATTTGTAAGCCATTGCTAATTTTTACTATTTTATTTTTTTGAATTAGCCATTGCTAATTTTTTTGAGTTTTAATGATAAAAAAAAGTTCAAGTAGCCTATGAGAAAAAAAGATTGGTCTCAAAATTTGACCTCTGTTGATAAAAAAAAAATTAATTTCAAGTGTGGCCGTATTACCCAGGTTCCTCCTATAAGGGCCTGGGGTATGGCAACAAGACTCAGTTGAAGCTTGGGAGCTCAGAAGGCAACTTCCTGGAGCTCCAAGCATAGACGAGAACGCTAGCTGCAGGATTTGGGCAGCGGATCTAGCTAGCTTGCTTGTTTATTCTTGACAGTAGCCTAGTACTGTATAAGGGCCGGGGATACAGTAGCATCAAGACTCAATTGTAGCTAGGGACTCAGATGGCAACATTCTAGAGCTTCCAGCAAAAACGATAACGCCAGCTGTTTTGACCGAGAAAAGCTCAAGGACACAGACAGAAAGGATTCAGTACGAAGACTGAGTATGTGGCACCATTCCTAGTTGCCCTAGACTGGCCAGCAGCCGCAGTATTTGGGCAACGGATCCAGCTCCTTGTTTATCATTGTTAATTGTTTATTCTATACTTAAATGTAGCCTAAATGCCATGGAAATTCTAATCCATGCTATTACTACTTGTTAGATGGCATCTTTTTGCCCGATGTGTAAGAGGCTCGAGGTCTTGGCATTTGGTTCACTCTAAACCAAAAGCCTTCTGTACGTACATTGTCACAAAATTACCGCAGCAGCTTTTTGTTGGCTTGCTGTTGTAAATCGATGCTTTACGTCGGGAAATCTTTGTATAAAGGTTTGGGCGTTCAAGGTCTTTGTGTGTCCTCTTTTAGAATATGCAACCTCTGTGTGGTCCTCCCCAGCTTTGCTGAAGGATATTGATTTGGTGGAATCAGTCCAGCGTCACTTCACAAAAGGTCTGCCAGGCTTGAAAACTTTTCTCTTGAAACACGTTTCAATATAGTGGGGGTAGGGAACACTTAAACTGCGTAGATTAAAATTTGACTTTCTGCTTACTTCTAAAACTATACATGCCATGGTTTTCTTTCTGTTGATTTGCCATTCTTCGATGTTCGTTCTGCGAGTGTAAGTAGAGGTTACTCATGGAAACTTAAGGACCCCAGTCTAGACTTAATAGCTGTAAAGAGTGTTTTGCATTCAGAGCGGTTCAGGCTTGGAATTTGATGCCGGGGGAGGCTGTGTCCGTACGAACCGTGTCTGGTTTTAAACATGTACTGTTGGTCTGGGCCCGCCCCCCCCTCACCAATTTTTTTAAAAGGAGCCATTAGCTGACCTACTATTTTTGGTTCTGGCATTAGTGGCTACCAGCCCTTATATTTTCCCTCCACTTTCTGTGGCAAACTCTATTATTATATTATTACAGAGTTTTCTGGCCGAGAAAGGCTCCAGGACGCAGACCAAATATGTGACACCACTCTAGTTGACATAGGCTGACCACCAGCTGCTAGTCAACTGGCCGAGAAAGGCTCCAGGACACTGAATATGTGACACCACACCACTCCTAGTTGCCCTAGACTGGCCACCAGCTGCAGAATTAAGGCAACGCATCCAGGTCCTTGTTTTTTCTGGACAGTATGTCTTGGCCGAGAAAGGCTCTAGGACCCAGACTAAATATGTTACACCACACCACTTCTAGTTGCCGTAGACTGGCCACCAGCTACAGGATCTGGGCAATGGATCCAGCTCCTTGTTTATTCTAGGCAGTACGTCTTGGCCGAGAAAGGCTCCTGGACACAAACCATAAATGTGATACCACTCCTAGTTGCCCTAGACTGGCCACCAGCTTCAGGATTTGGGTTACGGATTCATCTTTTTGTTTATCCTGGATAGTATGTGTTGGCAGAGAAAAGGTCCAGGACGCAGACCGAATATGTGATGCCACTCCTAGTTGCCCTAAACTAGCCACCAGCTGCAGGATATGGGTAATTGATCAACTCTTCGTTTGTTCTCGACTTTTTAAGAACTATTTATTATAAGGAAGGGCTGGGGCGGCATAGCATCAAGATTCAGTCTGATCCTGGGAGCTTAGAAACCAACTTCCTGGAGCTTCAACCGAAGACAGTGGACACAACTCCTTGTGTGCTCACACGAATGTTTCATATTTTTACAGTCTCCGGGGTTTGATGTCGAGACCTCTTCAGTGTTGCCCCTTTAACTCCATTTTGGCATGTGAACTACATTTGGGAAATGGCCTATATGGGTATTAGGCCTACCTTAATTTTGTTTATCAATACGTGTGGAGTGTAGGACTGCTCTGTGACTTCTGGAATGGAGCCGCTTGCTCCCCAAGACACAGATCCAAGCAAAAACTATGCAGTTTTCAGATGTTTGGCGTTCAACGCCAGAATACTGTAACTTCTTGTAACAAACTAAGGCTAGAAAATTAGCTGTTTGTGGTGCATTACTATATTGTTGCTATACTGCATTCTGCTTTTATTATATTTCAATCCAAGTTGAAAGTTTAATTACTGTATTACGGTGACATTAAGGGTTTGCAGTTTCAAATTGGATTGCGGCACCTTTAGGCCTACCCAATCAACAAACTAATAAGGTAACATCAAAGGAAATAGGCTCCACTTGCCATGTAGACGGGCATGAAATTAGCTCGCCATGGGGAAAGGAGGGCAGTAAGTAGTTAGCGCGTATAGCCTATGTAATTATAAATGCACTGCCGTGTTCTACCTTTCATAACTGTTTCCCAAGATAAGTTGAGGTTTGAGGTTTTGTACGGCAAGTAGGCTAGTGCTTAAAACGAAGTTGCCAACTGCCGTATTTCCGACGCGACAGACATTGATGAAGGTTGGTTGCCACTATACCACACGCCATGGCCGTTTGCTGTGACGTGCATATCACGTGACTGGGCTAGTCCAATCAGACGGCCAAACAGCCATTGTTCTCGTTTGTCATTTGCCATTTGCTAACTCATGGTGACGTCACGGCAAACAGCCATTGTGCATGGTTTACGCCGGAGAAGCCAACATCCGGGGGGCCGCTCGCGGCTTTTTGAGGGGGTGGCAGGGTTTAGAGACTACCAATCTTGTGCTTTGATCTGGCAAATTCGACAACTTTATAACCAGATGAGATAGAAACATGCGGTTTGTGGCATTTCAGAGCAGAGCTGGAGCAGCATCTTCCTAGATGTATCCTTTAATTGTAGGTCTGTAGGCCACAATTTGTTTAATTAGTAGCTTAGTCTACACCACAACAACCCAATACAGCAACAAAAATAATCACTTGTAGTTTTATGTGAAAACTACCTTTTTAAACCTTGGTGAACAGGTGAAAACACGTTTTGGAAGCATCGGTAGTGAATCTGATAGCTGATCGGTAGAAGCGGCATTGAGGAGTCGCCAAAACAGTTCCATCACAATCCACGCAGTCGTACGGAGTTCTGCCCTATGCGGCAAGCTGTTGAAGCTTCAGCTGCTGCTGCTGCGCAGGTTTTTACGTAATAAAAAGTGTGAAAAATATCACTTGTGCTGCGAAACGTCGAAGCATGCGTGAATTCGCCATTCGCAAGCTGTATCGTTTAACAACTTTACTTAAAGGTAATTTAAACGCTACAGCTTGCGAATGTCACGCATGCTTTTGAACTATTAGCAGCATAAGTGATATTTTTCACACTATTATCCTCACAGTGTAATTTTTAATTTGTTAGTGTGAAGCTGTTCTATTTTATCAATCCAAGGCCGATTGAGGTAGAAACTACCTTTCTCCCAGCGTCACACCTGTGTTCTCGCGCGTGTCTGGTAGCCAGAAAGTGAAATCTGCACCTTCTTTCCCAGACGACCTTTGACAAGAAGCGGCGGGATACAAAGTGCGAGTTAAAACATTACTTCCAGGACTTGTATGCGTTTATAAGCTCCTGGTTCGGCTAAGAATGGTATGAGCACAGATTAGAGAACGACTAATCCGGTGCTACACCGGTGTATACCCCTTTTACCGAAAATTAAGCTCCGATTGAAATTCGGCAAAAGGGGAATTCCAGTTTCGCCGAATCAAGATATTCTTATGCATTCCTAAACGGAAGGAATTTGTGATTAGTTGCGGTTTCTGATGTCATATGTTTAGCCGCTGCGAGCGAGGCGCGTAATTTGGATAAAAAAAATTATTCGACGAAAAAGGGGAATTCCCGTTTCGCCGAAAATTAAGATTAAAATTCGGGCAAATGGTCATACGCCACTTCACCTGTATACCTATCTCCCCCCCCCCCCCGATGTTGCCAGTCATTTCGACAATGCTGATTATCAGATCAGTGCGATAGCTGTAGGAACAAAACCCACCCTTTTGTGTGTCTTGTTTTCCCACTCGTATTATTTCCGTTTTCGCAACACTGTGTTACTCACTTTCGCTCAAATTGTAGTTTCACATGCGCGATCACGGAAGGAAGAATGCAGAACTGTTATTGTTTTATGGCAGTGCTGATTGTAGTAGAGTGTGGGAGTGTGTGGCCACTCTTTGTTTTGATCTGTCTGGATCGTCATCATTTCCGCTGGCTGGAGAGTGGGCCAAGTGCAGACAGACAGACGGTCCGTCCGTTTTCCGGACACATTCACCTTTCTTGCCTTGGGCTACTAACTCGGTTGCCAGGACGACGGCATCCATAGCGGCCGTCACTGAAGGTTGCCTAGCAACGGCGATTTGGTGCCAGCTGATTTTCGTTAAGGGTCCACCGTGGATAAAAACTTTGCCGAGTAGGTGATGCTGATTTTGTGCCGGATTTATTAATCAATTATGATTGGCGATGCCGATTTGTTCCGAATATCGTGGTCTCGCAACAAATACAATGACTTCAAATTTTAAAATCTGATGCCACCTCCTGCCCATAAATCCAGAATTTGTGCAATGCCAACGTGTTGCCAATTCCATTCCGTAGCCGATGAACCAATTGCTATAATATTTTCTTTCAAGCTTACGTCTTTACAATTTAATTGTGGTCTACTGAGCATACCTGGGGGGG
>JAHWFP010154594.1:21904-54193 GCA_023313725.1 Lithobius niger | reverse complement strand
GGAGGGGGTTGCTTGACTAGGTGATGCCAGTAATTTCGTCTTTACGTTCCTGTTGATGCCGATGACGACTTTTAGGGCTCCCGCGCACTGGGCGGCCAGTGGTCGTCACGGCCAAAAAAACACGGCGACGTGCACGACCTTTTTTAAATGATAAATCTCGATCACGTGGTAAAAAAAAAACACGGAGCAAGTATGGGCGCCTGCACGCCTGGCCACAGCGGCCAAGTGGCGCACGGCTACATATGCCGTAAGCAATCTCGTTAGCCGCAGCGACCTGGCCGCGCGGGTTGGTTGCTTGGTGCACGGGGGCCCTTATGGGGGGAAATATGGCCATGTTTGCGGGTTAAATGTTGATCCATCACATTTTGCATACAAGTATTTCAATGAATTTTAACAGAATTCTTCACTGTTAATTTCGAAATTTATGAGATGCCAAAGTATACATGAAGAGTAGTGCTTAGCTCTCTGATGCGCTCCCATCCGTAGCCATGGTGCCAAGAAGAGTAGACTGGGTTCAGACAAAACCTGCAAAACTTGGAGAACCTGGAAATCTCGGGGGAAAATGAAAATAGAGCAGAAATCTCAGGGATTTTTCAGGGAAAACAAGAATTTTTTGGAAAGGCGGGGGACATTTAAAAAAAATGCCTTTCTGTCCGATCTGTAAGCAACCTTCACGAATGTGAATTGTGTGGCACTCGCCGTTTGGCCGGTAGACATTAAAATGCACTCTCCATTGTCCATTACCTCCTCGCCATGTAGAAACAATTTTAGCAGTTGTGCTACTACTTAATGCGTAAATATTGTTTGCATTAATCTTAACTCTCCAATCAACTAAAGTGGCTAGCAACTTGGTTGGAGAGCCCATGTAATTCTGCACGCAATGCTGCAAACCGCTTATTTCTAGCTATTACGGTTCACGAGTTATGACAATTTAAGAATCAGGGTTTGTTAATCAGTCGCCATTTTGGCGAGTAGCTCTAAAAACAAGTCGCCAACTGGTGAATTTTCCTCGCCGTTTGGCGAGTGGCGACCGACATTGGTGAAGGTTGTCTGTAAGTTCCATTGAATTAGCAGATCAGAAACCAATTCTAGGCCAGTAGCAAATATTTTAATTTGTGCTTTAATTTGTTCAAGTATTTTAAATGTAACTTAAATAAACCAATATCTGTGATGAAAATGCGTTTAGTCCCATCTGGACTAGTCTCTAAACAGCTATTTTCTGGGATGTTGGTTTATTTTCGTACAAATATTAATAAAAACATTAGATGCGGCCTGTTTCCCTAACTAAACATCTTGTGAACATCTGGAAATTGCCATTGAATGCTGGAAAAGTCAGGGAAATTGAAAATTAACAAATTTTATGAATCCTAATAGAGCTTTTGCTTTTGACGCGCGCCCAGTTGTAGGTATGGCACCAGAAGAAGAGTAATAGTCTGATGCTACGTAAATCATCATTTGATTTCTTCCAAAATTCTTACCGTTTCCTTTAAACTGAACGTAATAAAGCAGAGTATCCCAGACTCGAATCAGCATCTGAGCCTTTTAAAATCTAAACCAAATTACGATTTACCGACAAGCTAGCATAAAATGAAATTCGGGCTTTTCCAAAATGATAGTAAAACGAATTTGTAAATGGGCCGCAGGTCTTAAAATTACCTGCACTCGTTAATGGTTTCTAATTTTTTTCTGCTGTTTTATTTATTTTTTTTTTTTTTTTTTTTTACCTTTTGTGACCATCTGTCTGGTTGATGTTTTGCGTGGAAACCGTCCTTGGAAATCCAGAAAAATTGCTGCCTTCCGGTTGCTGGAATACCTGGAAACTCGAGGGAAAACGGATATGGAAAATTATAATTACGGACAGACGGTTCAGAGAAATTTATGAAATGTTTCTTGGCCTACTTGTTATACCGGGGACGCAGCTTAAGTGAGTTTGTTCGAAGTTTCTGCTAAGATTATTAATGGCTTTCACTGGAGTTTCCACAAATTCAGTGCGAGGCGTGCTACTAAGGTGAAGCAGAGTTTCACAAATGCCCTCCAAACAAACCAGGAACGTCCCTGCCATACGTTGTTAGTCGAACATGTATTCGAGCTCTATCGTTATTTTTTTTTAGGAAAGTAAAAAAAAAAAAAAACCTTAAATAGGCCATTAAAAAAAAGCTTCCCGTGGAGGAAAACATTGTTTGTATGGATGGGTGGGTTTTTCAATTGCAAACTTTTTTAAAAGTCCGAACACGTTATGGTTTATTTTTGTAACCGTAAAATAAACAATGCTGAAAGGCATTACAGGGTTCGTACCAGCCTGGAAACTCAGGGCTATGAAATGTGGTCAGGGAAAGTCATGGAGAAAATGGTAAATAGGTGAACAGTCGGGGATATTCGTTTCCCTGACTAATCACCGACTTTTCACCTATTTAGAATGAACTGTTTTTTTTTAGAACATTTTTTTTTCATTTTTAGAATTTCGTTTTTAGAATGAACCGCGTGGCGTCGTAAGTTTCGCTCGCTTTGCTACTACCTTCGGGCAACCGCACACACGGCAGCCTGGTCGTGGCGGCCAAAAAACACGGCGACGTGCCGCGCGGCCACGTTCCTTTTTTTATTGATAATTCTCGATCACGTGGTGAAAAATGAACACAGCGCAAGTATGGTCGCCCTGTGGTCGCCTGCACGCCGCTTGCGATCCCAGTGCCCACCGCTACTGGCTGGCCGCGGCAGCCAAGTGCGCGTTGCTGTATATACCGTAAGCATTCCTGTTGGCCGTTGGCGCGGGTGCCCTTCTTGTCCATTTTTAAAAAAAATTTCGTATTTTTTTTCCAATGTTTTTCTATTTTTTTTAAATTTTTTTCAATTTTAACAAAATTGAGAAAAATTTACAGCAGCCATTCAGATGTAGATATGATGCCAGGCTTGCAGAGTGAGCAGTTGACTCTGTGTAACTGAAAAATTAAAAAGATAAAAAGTGCAAGTGTTTTGGTCAGGGATATTTGAAGAAATAAGTTAGGGAAACGCACCTTTAATGCATCTTTGAATGGTTCTTCACTTGTGTTAAAACATGCTATGGCAAAGAAAAAGCATGAAAAACAAAAAATGTTGGAGTGACAAGTTTTAGACTGTGTGATGGTGCCCAAAAATACAACTTTTTTTTTTAAAGCAGCCCTAGCAGAGACAATTTTTCTTTTGGGGTGGAAGGGGTACTGCTCTAGAGCCACTGAGGGGGGGGGGGGGGCGAACTTGTATTAAATAAATGCAAGACGTAGGATGAAACTAAAAATTAGGGATGATAAATGCATTATTCTAACTCCCCAATCAGCTAAGTGTCTAGCAACAGTATTGCACACTTGGTTGGAGAGCCCTTGCAATTCTGCACGCAACGCCGCAAACCGCTTGTTTCTAGCTAATATGGTTCCCGAGATATGGCAATTTGAGTATCGGGGTTTGTTAATCAGTCGCCATTTTGGCGAGTAGGTCTAAAAACCAAGTCGCCAACTGCTGAATTTTCCTCGTCATTTGGCGAGTGGCGACTGACATTGGTGAAGGTTGGCCACCAGCTTAGAGAATGAACGGATGCAGCATTTCAACCTCTTCTAACAAGCCAAGACATACTCTAGCGGTATATATGTAGGTCGGCAACGTGACTCGATCTCTTTTCCCCTTGCCTCGGACACCATGGCTGTGACTGGTCGGGTGTGTGTGTGTGGCTTGTTTCTCTCTAAACCCACTTTTCACCCCTTGACTTAGTTTTTGTTGTTTTTGCGTGGGCGAACGTCCCTGGCACTGAAAGGATTAACTAATCCTAGACTACTCGAAGTCTAAGTAATGGCACCCTCTCATGTTGCCGCTCCTAACGTGGAATGATACAAGAAAGTTGCATATAAACAATGACAAGGAGTTTGTAGCCTACAGTAATTAGAAATCCATCCAAAACTAGTACAAGAGAAGCCGCTAAGTTTTCAAAAAGGGTCGGCCTTTGAAGGTAGTGATATCCTCCAACCAGGGAAAAAATCGCACCAACTAATACTTCACAAGTCCAATGAAAACTAGAATGTAGCTACTCGCAGTAGCAATCTACAAGTTTTCATTTAACATCCAAAGTATTTATTATTCGGTGCGATTAAGTTGGCTAATAGGCTAAGTTGGCTAACTTTGGTGGCCTTTTCCTGGTTGAATGATATCACTACCTTCAAAGGCTGACCCTTTTTGTAAACTTGGCGGCTTCTCATGTACCAGTTTTGGTGTTGGGTGGATATCACAACATTTATAAGGCTGAACGTACAAAAGGTCACACCATCTTACCTTCGTCTCGACCTCTTCAATGTGATATATCTTGTATGTACTATTGACGTTTTATTAGGCAAAAAATGGAGGTAAAGTGTAATTTTAATGATTATGTATACATAACACCATTGATGCTGAACATGGGTTAACAGTAACGTACACATTTCGTATCCTTTTGAGGCTTTGTTGTAGCTCGTTTTGCTCACTCGGCCCGTAAGTCATCAGAGTAGTGATGTCCCTGTTGCTTAGACTGTCCTAGTAAAATTGTCCCTTTCCGTCCCGAGATAACCATGTTTGTAGTTGAAAAGGACGTTGATTCGAGCATTTCCTTTTTTTCTTTAGAACAAGGGCACCTCGTCAATGATGCATCTTGCAGTTGATTTAAAGTTAGGAATGTGAATATTTTAGCAAAATATGGTCACTTTTAGGCTTAAACTAGGGCCTAGGAGCACATAAGACGGGAAGCATAGGTTTTTTGTTGGACAGGGCTTTGTACCCATGGGTAGGATGAGAACAAGAGATCCACACAGCGAAGTTTTGGACTATACAAAAATGCATCCCTTTTCTTCGGAATTTTTTATGAGGTTGGTTTTCATGACAAGACAGCTCAGTTGGTAATTGTTTTTGCATTCAGATCTGAGTATGCTGCCTATGAAAAAGATGTAATCGCACGACTCATCAAATGCTCCTTGAAGTTATTCCTCCTTCCTACGATAATGCTTAAAAGGACATCCCTTCTCACTAATTTCGGACACCTTGCTCGAAATAGCTTTAGCAACATTTACATAGGTTAGAGCGATTGTTACAATCCTGTTTCTTGAGTGGGAAAAAATAGGAAAATGAATGTCTTTGCAACAGTGCTACATAATAAAATTTTGCTCCAGAAAACTATCTGCAGACAGGCTCAATAGGCATACGAAAGGCGTATTTATGGACCTTTGGAGGTGGGGTGAAGATTTATTTCCGAGTTTACACAGTTCTGAAACTTTTCTTCAAGACCACATGAAATAGACAACTAACTTCAATCGAGGTTTTGACCACGCTCCTTTTACTCGCTCGGCCTTTAAGCTGCCGGGTGGTAGCATCATCCTTGCTGCCTAGCAACAAGAACATCTTGTCAGTGAAGCATTATCTCTCCATTCCAGTGAAGTGCGTGTGTGCAGGGAGCCAGTTAACTGGCTGTAGTTGTTTTTAGCCTACCTTGGCCTCTAACTTGTCGTCCACAGCAACTTACCACCACCTGGGTTTATGAATTTGCATACAGCTGAGCTTGAGGCAGTGCCAGACAGCTGTTTATGATGCCCGTTTCTTATTACTGTGCTGTTTAGTCAAAACCCCTATGTTCCCGTTGTTTTTTCCCCAGCTGTCTCTTCACAAAGAGCCATATAGATAAGCAGAAATCACCTGCTGCTTGCTTAGAACGTGGGTGTGAGCACTTGAGGGTGACACATTTTATCTGTTGGCATCTTGAGTCCTCTATATCGTTATCTTTGTTTCAGTTGACAAAAGATTCGACGTAAGATTTTATATCACACACCTTTGAATGGTAATCTATAAAAAGATTCAGTGCTTCTTATCTGTAGTATAGAGGTATTTTGGTATTTTCTGTACTGTAGCCAGTTTGGCGCAGACACAGACAGGGAAATTACTGGTTTATCTATCTAAACACGCGGTTATGTCTTACTAAGACACTATAGGCTAGTAGCATTAGTGCCTTCATAGAAGTTGAGGGGTTTGGGGTGTTTCACATATGATTTCTTAACATTTTGCCCATTTTAGGGCTCTCCGTAAATAAAAAAAAAAAAAAAGCCGGAGTTGGGTGAAAATTGATGGTAATGGCCTACTGACAAAAATTTTAAATTCATGTGGGGTACCTTTGCAAAATATGCGCAATGGCTGTTTGCCGTGACGTCAACCATGAGTTAGCCAATGACAAAAGAGAACAGCGGCTGTTTGGTCGTCTGATTGGACTAGCCCAGTGACGTGACGTGCACGTCACAGCAAACAGCCAAGGCACATGGTATAAATCCCGGTAAATTGGCCAACTGATTGGTGGATGGGTGAATTGCTGGTTAGCTAACTTGTCGAACAAATCCCACGTTAAGTTCTGTACGGTCCACTGCTCTGGTTTAATGGTATTCGGAAGGATACAGAATTGGCCGTACAACTGCAGTAACACACGAACCTTTTCGGTTTTGCAGTCTGGGCCTGTCACAGGAATTGGGTGACCGGGGCGGAGGTAACAAAACAGTGTTGCAACCATTGTTAGTTTTGTCAGTGGCATCTGTTGTTGTCGGAATAATGTGCTTTCAGAGTGTGGCTGTGGGCCAGGGCTCCGCAATAAAATAAAATCAATAAATCATGCCTTCGGCTGTTTTGGTGCCAGGGCGCCCATCTTCTGGGGCCGTCCATCTAGCATCGTCCCCCGGGACATTTTGACCAATTTGTGACCACGGTATCTGCTACTGCGTTGATAGTCGAGGGACAACAGAAATGCCCAGAGACAAATGTAATTCCAATTCACATACAAATACAGATATTTCATAGTAGTTTTAATAAAAAAAAAAAGTGAGTGGTGTCATATTAATACAGGGTTCAGACAAAACCTGGAAATCTCTGAGAAAATGAAAATAGAACCAAAATCTCAGGGAAAACGAGAATTTTTTTTGAAAATAGGGAAAAGACAGGGAAATTTGAAAAAAAAAATGCCTTCGTGTCTGTAAGTTTCATTGACTTAGTCAGAAACAAAACCGTAGGTTAGTAGCAATTATTTTAATTTGTGCTTTAGTATGTTAAAGTTTCTTAGCGACTACTTCAATAAACCAAATCTTAGGTTGGTACCAATATCTGTGATGAAAGTGTCCCATCTGTACTAATCTCTAAACAGCTAATTTCTGGGATGTTGGATTATTTTAGTACAAAGATTAATAAAAACATTAGCTACTGCCTGTTTTCCTAGCTAAACATCTTGTAATCACCTGGAAATTGCTATTGAACGCACCTGGAAAAGTCAGGGAAAGTGAGAATTAAAAAAAACTGTCCTAACCCTGTAATAGAAAGAGCTGTTAAAAGGGGCATCAAGTTAAGAAGGGTTCAGCTATTCAGTACAGCCAAGAGCTAAAACATTGCTACCTAAAGCAGCAGTGGTCTAATACTCGGTGGAATTATCGTGGCAAGTGTTAGCAATTTGTTGCTATCAATCATTTTGAATGACCGAAACATTCTTAACTTGGTAACGGCCCTTTCATCAGTTTTAGCAGTGTATACCAGTTTCGCCGAATTTTAAACATTGTCTTAATTTTCGGTGAAAGGAGAATTCACTTTCACCAAATAATGTATACTAAATCAACTACCGCGATTGCTGCGGCTGAACATATCACTGGAAACCACAACTAATTACAAATAAGAATTTTTTTTTTAACTTCTCAAATAAATTTTTGAAAAATAATTTGATTTGGTGGGACGGGATTGGGCGACACAAGAATTCCCTTTAGCTGGCTTTTACGCTAGGATAAATTTCCAGCGAATTGGGTATATGTATAGCCACCATTTTAGTAGGTATATAGATTTGAATAGAACCGGGCATGGAATAACTGCATTTTTGCATTTTTCCGGTTTTTTGCAAGTTGTTTACGTAATATTTTCATTTTTATAAGGCAATGTCGGTACTAGTTTTTATCGACAATTTCGTTTAACCAGTTAAAGTCTGGGACGTTTATGCGGTTCACTTGGTTTCTTGTCAGGGATGTTGACCATTGTGGGTTCCCGCACAAGGCTTATATCGGGGTTCCCTCACAAGGCTCGCATTGCATATTGGGACTTACTTTTTGACCGTTCTGTAGCCATCCACTCCACACTTGGCTGGAAACTGTTAGTTTTAAAGGGCAATTACATCCATTTTGACATGCATGTTTGACTTTTGGATCACTTACACAATAACTAAACAAAAGAATTGCAGTAAGAATAAGTTACGTCCGTCCGATATAACAATTTAATTACTGCATCACCAAAATACGACACGGAGGTCGCCATTGTTCTGCTGGAACGCGCAGAAATTAATGCCGACAGATGGATCAGATCTCTTCGATTTCGACTCGCAGCCGATTGAGATAGCTGTATTGACTGTGAGGAGCTCAAGCGTCTGACGGCCTTAACTGGTCACTACACTGCCGGCCAGCTAAGGCCGTCAGACGCTTGACTCCTCACAGTCAGTACAGCTATCTCAATCGGCTGCGAGTCGAAATCGAAAAGTGACATCTGTCGGCATTAATTTCTGAGTGTTCCAACAAAACAATGGCGATCTCCGTGTTGTGTTTTGGTGATGCAGTAATTAAATTGTTATATCGGACGTAAGTAACGTATTCTTACCGCAATTCTTGTGTTTAATTATTGTGTAGGTGATCCAAAAGTCAAACCTGCATGTCAAAATGGATGTAATTGCCCTTTAACAGTTTGTTAAATATCCGTAAGCTAGCCTGCTCCGTGCAATTAGTCTTCTAAGGTAATAAAAGTCTTTTGAATTTAGAAGTAAATTTATTTTCGTATTGGCGTATCAGTGCCACACTCTGGTTTATAAGGTTTTTTTTAAAGAAAAAGTGTTAATCTGATGGTTTTTTTTTTACTTACCCTAATACTGGGAGACTGATTTGTTACTGGAAAACACATGTGTGCAACCCTTTACCATGCGCAATGGCTGTTTGGCCATCTGATTGGACTAGCCCAATCACGTGATGTGCATGTCACAGCAAACAGCCATTGCGCGTGGTATAGGTTTGTTTCACCTTTCCAGTTCTCAAAGTTGCTGTGGGAAGCATCTGGAAATAAGTGTCAGAACCCTGTAAAAAATTTTGTTTACAACTTTATGTTTAAAACTCTTAATAGTAGCCATAAGAGACTGAGGAATGAACGATGCAGATTGATTGACCCCAGTGTACACCTTTGTTTTCTTCCATTTGTATGTTGGCTACAATACTCAAGCAGGGTAGGGTAAAATAAGATTTGTATTCATATTAAGTGTCACAACAATTGCATCCATCCCAATCGGTGCCGGATTTAGGTGTTGGGTGGTCTGGGGCACCTCAGGGTCATTGCGGTGGGGGGCTGAGTTCTGGCAGCTCCCCCATGGGGCCCTGCATTGTATGATACATTACTGACTCAGGCAACTGGAGAACTTTTTTAAACGTGAGTTTCCAAGATTTTTTCTGTCTTTCTGTCTTTTCTGTCTTGCCAACACCAAGGGTCACAACCTGAGGCTCCTTGGCAACCATTCTCAGCTAAACAACAGGCATCGCTTTTTCTCTGAAAGAGTCGTGTCCCTTTGGAATTCTCTATCACCTTTACGTCGTGGCTGCCACCAGTCTGAACTCTTTCAAAGCACGTTTTGACAAGGGTTCTTACGGTGCTTCACTCTGGCTTTTTTTTTGTGGGGGGGGGGGGAGGGGGTTGGGCGCCATCGTTTTAGCCTTGGCTCGATGCCGTCTACTACATTCTATTCTATATTCTATTTCTAAGAATTTAGCATTATGACAGGTTTGTAAAACACCTGATTATTTTACGATCACGCTGCTTCTAACAAAATAATCCTTTAATTATCCGTCTGCTGCCAGTTTTAGTTCAGCATTAGCTTATACAAGAAAAAAATAATTTCAGCATTAATTATACTCGGTGGACGACTTCGACATTATTTTCACCCGAGATCTGGCCGTTACTGTAGTAGAGCCCTGTTTTTGCTTAGATTCGTAGGGGAAAAAGTCCAAGGCTGACAGAATTTTTTTTTAAAACTTGAATAGGGAAAGAAGAAAAAAAGTTTGAAGTATTGGGGTCATATTTTTTCATCCTAATTTGTTTCGAGGGGCAGTTGCCCTTCCTGCCCTCTGGCTAGCCTACGACTCTGACTGTCACTAATCTTTCTCCCAAAATCTGATTTAATGTTTACAAAAAATCCTTGTACGCTGTACTGCGGCGAAAACGACCGCCCACAAGCACTACAAAAACCAGCGACGCTGGAAACTAGGAGGGGAAGCCCACTAATTTAGATTTGTTCGTTTCCCCAAGAAATGTGAGAGACAAACAGATTCGCTAAAATTCACATGTGCGCCACTGTCATCATCATTACAACAAAAACCTTGGTATTCTGTAGCATAATGTCCTTCTGAACTCCCCCCCCCCCCCCCCCCCCCGAATCCGATACTGCAGGCCGCAGCATATAAATCTGCAGTGGCGTTAGTAACTATTTTTCCTAGGGCGAGGGGGGCAAATTGTATACCCCCTGCTAGAAGACGCATGATCACTTTATTTTTATCGTACGATTATTTTATATCTGTAATTCATTTAATCTGCATTTCAATTACAGATATTTGTAATCCATTTGAAGATAACTGAATGGAACGTAATCACTGACAACTGTAAATTAATTGTAGATATCTAATTCCATTACGTGTATCTGTAACTCATTTGAAGGTATCTATAAATGGCACGTATTTACTTATAACTTAATATGAATTGCAGATATCTGAATGTGAAGGAAGGAATGGCTTGCCATACAGCATAAAAATATCATCGGCTCTCCTCGCATAAAAAATGTTTATGCAGAACAACAAATCTTTAAGCCCGGCCAAAATATAGAAATGCAGAAAGGACACAAGAGACAGCTCACAGCTGCAGACTACCACTCACCACACAGGTGATTTCACTGTCTATGCTCTAGCCCAGACAAGACAGACGCCCAGCCAACCAGCGAGCTAGCACAACAAAACAGCCAGCCCAGCCAGCTGACTGAGGTTAAAAGTCAAAGCAGGTCAGGCCAGTTCTGGCTGGGCGCACAGCAGGAAAAATAGAGGGGAGATGGGGAGGTGGGCGGAGGGCGTCCCTCAAGGTCTTTGCAGCGAGCAACAGCCCTGAAAACTGCAAGAGCCGGGGATAGGAGCTCTAGCCCAAACACACACACACACACAACACAACACGAACACAAAAAACGGTTGATAAGCATATAAGGGCTGATGTAGCACTATTAGAGCTGCAAAGTGCTGGCGGGGAAGAAACCAAACAAAAATAATGCACCTTAAAGACTTTGCTACACGAATGCATTTCTGCACAGGGCAACCAAAACATTGCGTTTGACAGCTGTGGGTTCATCCACTGCCGATAATTGCGTGTGTGTGTGTGTGTGTGTTCGAGGGAAGAGGGTAGGTAGGGGAATCAGACTGGGCCCTGTTGCTAGGCAGTTTTTTTTTACCCTCCTCGATGAGCACACAACACGGAGAAAGGAGAAAGAAGATAGATTCCGACATGCTTGTCAGGTCTTCCATTCTCGATGGCTGATTACCGTGCTGCAGCGGTATTAAAAATGTAATCTAAAAATACGTTTTTTAATGCATTTTTTTGCTGCTGTTTGTGTGTGCGGACGTCAAAATTGATGTATTTTCGATTGGTTCAAAAACAGGCACCTAACGTGCGTTTAACGACAAAACGCGGGAGGGTACTGTAACTATTATTGGGGAGCATCGTGAAAAAGACAAAAACAGTCGTCAAAATTAAAGGGCTCATAATAAGATGATTACGCACAAGAGTATTGCGGTAACAGGCCAAATAAAACCACTCTAAAAAGAAAAAAAAACTGAAAACCTTTGCAAGCATTTTAAAAGAAAGAACTCTATTCTCCATTGTTTGATACAATTTCTTGCCACTAGATGGCCTTGTCAAAAAACTTGCATTTTTTCGAATGTTTAACTCCTTAACCGTCAACAAATCAAAAGCATAATTTGAAGTAAAAACGTTCAGTGCACAATTCTGGACAAGAAAGGTGATTTACATCTTTGAGGTAAAAGCTACCATTGAACCCCAAAATCGTATTGCAAGTTTACTACTCGTATTTGCACGGGCACACACCTTTGTTCTATTGGATGGTTGTTATAGTGACCTTCCTAAGTTACCGAAATGGACACAGTTAGGATCTTCTAAACGTTGGGAATCTATTCTTTCCATCAATCCTAACCAAAATTGTTTTATGTTAGATAGGGAAGGGACCGTGCTATGCCCATTTGAAGGTGAAGAAGTAATGGCGTTTCGGCGAAAGCGTATGGTGATTTTTCGAATTCAAAGTGCTCTTGCGAGCCCTCTAATAGCCCGAAATGGACTTTCTTAGAATTTTCTGAAAAGTGGGAATGTATTCTTTCTATCAATCTTAACCGAATTGTTTAACTTGGGACCGTCCTACATCCATTTTAAAGGTGAAGAGGTAATGGCGTAGCGGCGAAAGTGTGTGTTGATTTTCGATTTCAAAGTGCTCTTGCGAGCCTTCTAACAGCCCGAAATGGACATGCTTAAGTTTTCATGAAAGGTGGGGATCTATAATAATTCTTTTCATTTCTTCTGCAAATATAAATATGCAGACGCCACTTTGAAATTGCTACTATCCGCTTCTCCAATTACAGCTACATCTTTAAACGGGCGTAGAAAGGTCCCTACCTACGCTAAACAATTTCGGTTAGGATTGATGAAAGAAAAGCTCCCCACCTTTCAGCACATCCTAAGCACGGCCATTTCGGGCTATTAGAAAGCTCGTAAGAGCACTTTGAAAACGAAAATCAAGATACACCTTTGCAGCTACGTGATTTACCAATTCACCGATTAATAGAACCAGGAGGAAAGCATACATAGGCTTTATTTCCGCCTGGTGGAACGCATTACGTAAGATTTTAATAAACTCAAATTAAAAAAGTTGTAATTGTTCCAAACACTTAGCTCGTCCTATAAAGAGTCATTCCTACAGGAAACCACGTGTAATTGGTAGCTGTTTATAGTGTTATTTGTATAAATAGCCTATTAGTGTAAGGTTTGTCCTCAACCTCCCATGTTAAAGCCGAAATTTTGATGGGCAATATGTTTGCCATTTGTGAATATCTTTCGCTTAAATTTGGTTTGTTAGCTTTGTTGGACTTGGTCAACAAACTTACCAAAATTCATTAAATTCCATGCAAAGCAAATCCGAGATCTGGACCTGAGCTGAAACCATGACATTCGTTTTTGACTTGTTGGCATGACACGTTTCTACTAGGCCTATGCTCTCTACAGATCAAACTATTTGTCCTATAAAACTGGTTCTTAGCTCATTTTACAGTATTGTTCTGTAGGTGTGCCCTTTCCATAAGGCCTTTTCTAATTGGTCAAATGGTTCAGGAGCTCTGAATGACCATATTGATTGGTTTACGTTGTTTTAAACATTGCTATTAAGTGTCAATGCCAATCAGCAAAATCCAGTTGCAAGATGTACACTGAAGATTTTAGGGTTTGTTTCCATTTTTGTTTGTCTGTAGGTTGATTCGAACTCCTTTCATGTTTAAGGTAAGGTTTAACGAACATACGCTATAAGGCCACACTATGCCACGCTGTTTTTCCAGCAAACCGTAATTGATGAAGATAGAAAACATTAAAATATACTAATCTAAACTTCATTGTACGACACAAAGTACCACGAATTAGAAAACAAAAACAAACTCGTTTGATGCTTAAGGTAAGTTTTAACTGATCCGAAGTCAAAACAGCAAAGGAACACAAATACACTTCCTGTAAGATTTTATGTGCTGCAGTGTTGTTGCTGTACTGTTTAGTCTAGGGATGTGCCGATGTACCGATACCGATTACTGTATAAACGGAATGTCGATAACTGCCGATATAACACTAAATAATGATTATTTTGCAAAAATAAAAGTGTGATACAGTTTCTGCTGCCGATGTACTGCAAGAAAAAAACTTTTATTCAATGTAACCTCATAAAAATATTAAAGAAAATTGTAGTACAAAGCTTTTTTCCCTGCAGCTATTTTTCCCAGACCTTACCCACAAAAAAAGCACATGCAGCCAAACATTTTCTACACAATTGTAAAGATGTAAAAATATACATATGTGCAAATGTTGATATTAATTAATCAACAGACGAGCACTTCATGATATTAGTTCTAAAATACCAGCAAGCAGCAGTTTTTCTTATCTATTTGCAAGCAACGTTTGTTGAAAAATGTAAGTTAAAAGGTTTTTTATATATAACTTCAGAACAGGTGGAGCTAATGACTTCTGGTTTGCACCATTAGAAAGCTGGTGAAAAAAGGGTTAAAATGGTGTATTTGAGCGTCAAAATCGGCCAATATTTAGCGAAGTTATCGTCGCTTTCGTATATGTCGAAAAAAGTGCGGCTCACATGTGATCCAGTACGGTATATCGGCACATCGGAGGTGGATATCGGCGGCACCGATGTATCGGAATTGCCTTCGATAACTGGTAATACCGATATGAATCCGATAATCGGCACATCCCTAGTTTAGTCCACGTAAAGCCTTACGACTGTAGTCATTTTGTTTTACCATTTTTACTTTTGCTCATAATACATCAGTTAACAATAGAATAGATGCATTCTACTTGGCTAAACGACACACCGCTGGAAAACATAAAAAAAAATTATCGTCTTAGTGTGCTTAGCAGGGTGCGAGTCCTTGAAAACCTGGAAATGTCCTGGCCTGGAAAGTAATAATGAAATTCCAAGTCTGAAAAAGTGCATGAAAATCTTGAAAAATGTTATGTGTGACATAAGTAGGGTGATGAACGGAAATTAGACAACGTGACTGGAGAACACTGAAAAACTTAGCTCAGAAAGTAGTCGGAGTGTGTAGCCTTACATTACTCTTCCTTTGTTGGAGAATGAAAGTTTTCAAATTTGGGCTCTGGCTTTGTATACAGAAGTCAGGTTTCACGTGGACTAAACAGTTCAGCAACACTGCAGTATCTGAAATTTTACAGGAAAGTTTTTGTTCCTTTGCTGTTTTGATTTCGGATCAAAAACACCTTAAGCATTAAACGTGTTCGTTTTTGTTTCTATAGGTATGCATATAGCAACAGCGAACGCCGAAGTGTGAACGAGTCCTAGCCAACATGGGGCAAGGTGGCCTGATGGTTAGCATGACCGTCTCCAGAGCCAGAGGTCCCGGGTTCGAATCCGGCCTCAGCCACCCCTGGCATTTTCGGGCAGAGAAGGGCCCTCTGATGTCTCTTGCTCATGTCAATTGTGGCATGTAAAAGAACCTAGGATTTCCGATAGGATTTGCCTAGCAAAATTGACCCTTTCTCCTTCTGGCACCATGGCTAATGCTGGGTGCGCGTCAAAAAGCTAAGTCCTAGCCAACACATTTGACTATTGACTTTTGGTCTAGTCTTGACTTATGGTCTGCTACATGTCTTGTTTGATATAGACAGTAGCCAATTTTTTCATGTCCGAGGATGCAGTAGGACTAGAGGTCATCCACTGAAATTAGTGGTAAACATAGTAGAATTGGATTACCATAAACATTTCTTCTGCAATCGTGTTGTAAATGTTTGGAACCATGTACCCTCTACTGTCGTTTTGGCACCTTCACTGACCACTTTTAGAAGGTTATTAAACCAGACTGACCTGTCAAAGTTTGTTAACAAATAGCATCCAGCTGCTGTTTGCCATTTTCTCCTTTCACCGTAGTTTGTTTTATTGTACTATTCTGTGTGTGTACTGTTGTTGTGGACAGTCCGTCTGTCTTGCCTATAGACTTTCTTTTATCTTATTGTTATTATTTATTTATTTTTATCAAGTATTACGTGTCCTTGGTTATTGCTGACTTAGTTTCTCTGGCTGGTTTTGCCTTTCATCATATTTTTATTTTTAGTCTTAATTTGGCTTGGTGTTAGTGACCTATTAAGGTCCTTCCCTGTCCAGCTGCAACTATAATTGCATCAAATTATTATTATTATACATGTCATAGCCAATCACGGCAGTTACCAAATTTAGATAGTTCCTTTTAGATCTATCTAAATTTGGTAACTGCCGTGATTGGCTATGATGTTCTTCTAACTACCCTTTCCGATTTTAGACGTAAGTTTATTAAATTGTAGACCAAATGTAGTTTACACATACTTCAGCATCCTCATCAAAACTTGGGTTACTCAGTACATTCATTGATGATTTGAGTTTTTTTTTAAATTTTAAACTTTAATTCTAAGATCTTGTGTAGTATGTTTACTTATTAAATCCTGAATTTTTTCTGGATGTTTTTATTCTAAGGATTATTATTATTATTTTTTCCCGGAGACTATTTTGCGAGGATTTTCTTTCCGGGACTCTGCATCCTTCCTTCCACAGGTTACCAGCCACACAGATAGTGTGTTCAAAATTCGTTCAGTACACACACACTATTGTAATGCATTCGTTTACGTCACACTATTTTTCTTGTCTGCAAGCCATAAGTCTATGCTACGATTTTTTTTCATTTTTGAAAGAAATTGCAACAAAAAAAAGTTTACTTCTTCTTGTACTGCCAATCAAATCATGAAAAAATACTTGCAACACCACAACAACGTGGCCAGCCATCGTCATTTCCAAAATTTAACAGACGAGGCAGATTGTGGTCATCGTGGCTGAGCGGTGAGAGAGCTCATCCTGGTTGCTGGAGGTTGCGGATCTGGTCGAACCCCTGGATAGGAGACCTTGGCAAAGTCCCCGTCAGGACTGCCGGCCAGGGTAGTGTGAAAGGGTGCCATGCTCCCTCAGCGGCTATGGGTGCTATTCCGGACAATCTTTCGGCCCCTATGATGATCGGAGGTTTCCCGGTTCAAATCCTCCCTTTACCAGATATGTCTTCTCAAAAAGGTCTGGTGATGTTCAAAATGGAGCCAGTTCAGCCACACGAGCATGAAATTGCTTCGGCTGACTTAGATTTAGAAATTAATTTATAAATGTGTAGCAGATTTATAAAAAAAACTAAAGCGCCTAGATTGGACAATATGGCCTCCGAAAGAATCACTGATTCGATTCGTCTGCCCTGTGACCGCTTTCTTTCAGCAGAGGACTGTAGAAGTCCAAACCATGGAGCAAACCATGGACTATAGAAGTCCATGTTGAAACTCATTCTGGTTAAACCATACAGATAAACGAACGTGTCGCTATTTATTCTTGCCCAGAGAAATAGCTTAACTGTGGCTGAGTGGTAATTTTAAAAATTAATTCAAAATTAATAAAAATTTGTCACGCAAATCTACGTAAAATTCAAATTATTCTTTTGAAAAAAATAGATGTCGCCATCTGCGAACAAAAAAAGTATTTTACCGGACGGTTGTACCTTGGACGAATGATTCGTCCCAATCATTCGTCCAAGGCTGTACTGTTAACCACATCTGCGTATCTTAGTAACGCCCTCGGTAACGTTGCTAGTGGCGGCAATATTGTGGACCTCCCCAAATCGTTGTAGATCAGGTGGAATAGTTGACTGGCCATCGTACAAGCACCAACGAGTGAAACTGTATGGACCAACACTTGCTACATTCCGAAACCACCAACCTAATCAATCAAAACACGAAACTATTGGAGACAGTTTGGCTCCACACTTGACGTCATGGATCTATTTGTTACGTCAGTCACCGGGTGTCCTAAAGAGCGGAAGTAATACCACACCTCGATGAACAATTCGAAGAGGTGGCTGATTTCTACCGTGTGTCTGAGCTCCGGATGGATTCATCAGTCACATCGATAGATTATGTAACTTCTAAACAGACATGTTTAGAACGAAGGATAAAAAACGCAAGTTTATGAATCGAAACGTCTGCTGTGTAGACTAATAAATTTTACAAGCAAGTGGTGAAGTACGTTGGACACTTGCCTCTCTTTGGACATTTAAAAGGCTAGCCTATTCACTTCAATTCAATTCGATTTATTGCAAAAACAGCAAAAGCTTTTAACAAGGGGGAGCTACTGGTCGGTGTGTGCGTTAGACAAAGTGTCCACAAAATCATTCACATGTTTTCAATATCAGGTAAAAGGTATTGTACAAATTCAGTCCAAATTTAGAAAAAAGTTTTTTGTCTTTAGAATAGTTAAGCTGAGGTAAGAACCTTTTTTACCATACAATTATTTCCTAACAAGATTTCCAGAGACAGGCTTTTCCAATTTAACAATTAAGTATTCCTACAATGGCAATTGGACATTCAAAATGAATATGATGTATGTCTTCATCACAATTCAACTTACAAAGTTCATGCTTCAAGGGAAGGCAGGCTTTCTTCCTCCGGGTTGTGCCATTAATTGGAAGAGAATCCATTCTTATCATAGCAAAGATGTCATTTTTATGTTTACAAAAAGCGTAATGTCTAAAATTTGGGAGGATGGTTTCATATAGCTTAGGGTAGAGGTGAGAAGCACGGTAGGCTTCCAGTTTATTTGAGTTTGCCTGGAAGAAGCAGTCGGTCAAAGTCAAAAACATGGATGGCTTATTTAACCTTCATGCCTCAGCCTCCTATCCTATTATATATACTTCGAGTTTGTTGTATTTGGAGGTACCAAACTGTCTCTAATTTGGACGGATTTGGTTGGGCACCAAATATGTGACATTGCTTCTTCTGTCCATCTCATGGTTGTTACAAATAACTCATTCCAATACCAATTGTAGGCCAAACATCGGTTTATTACCGTTCAGAGCACCCGAAGGTGGCGTGCTGTCTGTCTCATTCCATCCTGCCACTGCTTCAGAGCAGAGAGGGGCGCTCGGCTAACAAGGTCAGCGGCCCTAGAGGCGCGCATCCTTACACTTCCTCCCGCTTTCGGTTCATTGCAGGCATAATCTGTCCTTGCTAGAAGAGAATATGGACTATGGGTTTTCAATCCCTAGCAGAATAAGGGCAAAAGCCAGAATGGACCCGGACTGTGTTTTGACAGCTTGTCCTGCAGGAGGGTGAAGGTTTAAAAATTTTCAGTTGGGATACCTAGAAATTTAAGTTTTAGGTGCCATAGGCTATAAATTAGCAGTTGCTCTTCCCGGAAGAATTTCTAACTACAGCCCTTGGTAACATGGGTGGTAGACGATAACATGTATTTATTGAACTTTATGTGGTGTTGCAGTGTTATGATACTGGTTTACTACCCGTCATTACGCCCCCCCCCCCCCCCCCCCCCCCCCGGCGCTCACCTTCCTAAAAAAAACACAAGACAACAGACTGATTTCCGAATGTCACCATTAGATGGTTTGTTTTCGATTCGATAGGCCCGAAATAATGCCATATTAGATTTTGAAATCTCGCTGTGAGCATAGCTCTATTTATTCTACTGTCGTCTGATTATTTCCCGATGCTAATCTTTATGCGAAAATAACAAATTTTGGAAATAGCGAGAAATGACAACAATGTTGTAGCAATTTTAAATTTAATGCTGCACTTTGTTCTTTATCCTTGTTATTGTTTCTAATACATTAATTTTTTGGCTGCATATTCAATTAGTAGAAGCTGGAAACCAATCGTAAATAAATAACTTGAAAATAGCGTATGGCGAGCGAGTAGGCTGGGGCGGACCATTAGGGTGTTCAAGGTGCTCAGCTGAACACGGGCCCCGGCTTACGAGGGTCCATGCACAGTACAAAATCAGAATGCGGAAATTGTAGATGAATTTAAACGAAAACCCACAAACCCGCAAAAAGCCATTATATTAAGCTATAAAAGCCAATTGCCAACAATCGCCACATAAAAAAAAAAACCATACAATAATTAGTTGAGCGCACCATGAATTGAAGGAGCAGAGCAGCTATTGGCTTGATTCTCGCATATGCGCTGAAGCTTCTACCCCAGTTGGCGTTGCAAATCAGAAAACAACTAGGCTGCCAGTGGCAGCATAAGTTTTCTGAGTAGTTTTTCAGAATTGTAATAATTGTTTTTCTAGTGGGTGGGGGTTGGGGGGGGGGGCCTTCTTAAATGCCAACAGCATCTAAACAGATGCAATTTACTGAATTGTAGATTTGATTATTTAAATAAAAATCCTAAATTTTTATCCGTTAACATTTTAACAGTACGAATAGCACGCCCCCCCCCCCCCCCCCCCGGTGGGGGGGGGGGGGGGGTTTAAAAAAAGGCGGGGGCGGCGGCGCATTTCAAGCGAAACCCCCTGTCCGGGCCCAGTTGGGGGGGGGGGGGTGGGAGGCGTTCTTCAAAAAACGTAACATTTCAAATAACCCTTTTTTTATGGCACACTTGCTGTTTTTGTTTGTAATCCGTTTGTAATCCGTGTACCTTTTTTATGGCATACAGTGTGGTGTAGACTAAAAACTGGAATTAATGTTACTTTAAATCTGAATCAAAACCCACAAGGGTGAAAGAATCGGCCAGGTTTCATCCAATCAAAGTAGTGACAGCAGATCAAAAATGGCTGCCACCAAGTTGCTACGTTATTGGCAAGCTAAACACACCGACTATTACGGCAAAGGTTAAATAAAAAACCTGACCATTGCTGCAACCCATAGGAATGATCAAGTTTTTCATTTAATGTCTGAATCATTAGTCGGTGGGGTTAGCTTGACAACTAATGTAGCAACTTTGTTTGAATTAAAAATTTGGCCGTGTTATTGGCTCAGCGGTAGGACATCAACATTTGGTTGTGGTCCTAACCTAACCTAACCTATAGCTCAGCGGTAGGACCTCAACATTTGGTTTCAAAGGTTGTGGATGCAATTCCCCGATCAGGCAGTCTCACATTTAAGTCCAAAAACAACGTAAATGGGTTTGCATCCATATTTATTTAGCAACTTGGCGCAGCTATTTTTTAGAGCTGTGCGGTATCGGGATTTCACGGTTCGGTACGGTATCGGTTTTCATACCTCGGTTTTTCGGTTTTCGGGTACGATATTGGTTTTTTGTTACCAATACAATTTATGAGCGTTCCAGCAAAACAATGGCGATCTCCGTGTCGTGTTTTGGTGATGCAGTAATTAAATTGTTATATCGGACGTAACGTATTCTTACCGCAGTTCTTGTGTTTAGTTATTGTGTAAGTGATCCAAAAGTCAAACATGTGTAAATGGATGTAATTGCCCTTTAAAGTCTAATGCAGTGCGCAGTCTTCATTTTTATTTTTGGAGGGGTGGGTAGGGATTTATAGTTTATTTATAGTTTTTTTCTTTCTTTTGTGGAGCTTCCTTGGTTTTTACAAGGATGAACCATAACCTAACTTCCAAGGTTTTAATGTGTGGACTGTAGACCCAATTGTCGAATAAAAACAATAAAACAAAACAGGCCTGATAATACTAAGAAAATGAAGTTATTCAGAATCACAGAATCGGTTCGTTTTTCTATTTTTTTGTATGCTTTCTTTTCATTCTTAAAAATCCACAGTTGAATCAAAAATTGTTAGCACATGTAGTTAGATGTATTAGCAAAGTTAAAAATTGCAGGTGGTGTTATTGCTGGGGATTTTTTTTTGCCCCGACAGTAAGTGGCTCTTCGTTTGTCTGTAGTGCTGCACATTAGGGTGCTCTTTAATTACCTACAGAACGACACGTTTACTACCTGAAGTCAAATTTTTAATTAATTTTTTGCTATTTGATGCACACGGTATTTATTTATTGAACTAAAAAAGGAGTGACGCTGCACATAATAAATTATGTGGGTCCTTACGAGTACCAACGTTATTTTTTTGTGTGGCCTTACTGCCAACAAAGGTGTTTTGGGAATAAACTGGAAACTAGTGCTTAAAATGCACACATTTATTGAACAGGCTCTCAATAAATGCGTTGGCAGTCTAAACGTTCACCCAGTGAACACACAAATAATCCAGTCAATACGTCCATGTTAAATTGACTTGGTTTGCTTTAAAACACGAATGCGGTTTCAAAAGTGATTGTTAATTTTGACTCAAGAGTTAGAAATAATCATATGGTGATTTTTAGGGAACCTTAAAACCCCATGTTGATACCTGAAGGAGGCCATGCTTAATTTCACCAGCACGTAACAAGTATAATTTGATTCAAACCGAAGAAGACTAAAAGAAATTACCATAAGTGCTCTAGGCATAGCCGAGGCGTTTACTTAAAAGGCAATCCATTTTGACCCAGACAATTACGTAGAAACTGGCTGCAATTGGAGATCTGGTCATTACACAAATTTGATAATTTATGTTTTTTAAAACATAGAACATGTGTTTGGCATAGCGGTAAGTACCACGTGAATGCTTTTACTGTCCCTTTCACTGACTTCCTACCTGGCAACTTACTTCTTTGAGGAAAATGATCTGGCCACAATTAGAGACCTGTCTTCTAGGCTACTTACATGTTTGGGGGAAAATGACCCAGCCACTTGGAACCCGAAAACAACCGTTCACAGTTGGACATCATGTTATTAATAGAGCATTTACAGCACATTACATTTTATATTTACTAACTCCGAAATCACAATGCTGCATTTGCCCTCAGTGTTACTATTGAAATTTGTGAATGGGTGGCAATTCTCTGTGTAGGCCTACTTCCATAGTAACTACGATTTCAGAGATAAGACAGAGCTATTTAGGAGCCAACTCGCTTATTCATTTTATAGCAGTTTTCTTGCCATCGTCAATCAAACCAGATAATTAAGGGATTTTTGCGTGACATGTGCAGAAACGTGAACTTGGCATGCTTAGTCGGTCCTGTGCATCTGTTTACGTCGTCGTCTCCTTGAATCATATTTAAAATGATGACAAAAGTAGTTCATACAGAAGTATCTGAAGTTCAACCCTTTCGAATGTCAATCCAGTAGCAGTTGCCACTTGGCCAGTAGACCATAGAAAACACTCGCTATTTCACAATTTCTACTTGCCAAATAAAATCTTGAATGACACACTGTTTCGGATGAAACTGCATAATTTTCTTCAACCCTAGTATTAATGCAGAAAAAGCTGTTATATAGCTCTCATAAATCTGAGCATAACGCCGCAAACCGTTTGTCTCTAACTTATTCGGTTCCCGGGATATCCGTTTTTGAGTGGCATTGTCTAGTCGCCGATTTGGCGAGTAAGGCTAAATTCAAAGTTGCCCCACTGGTGATTGCCAAATGGCGAGTGGCGACCTACACTGGAGAGGGTTGCTGAAGTTGCTTCATTTTGAAAATATGTTTACTTAGTGGTTACGAGCAAAACAGATCTGACTGGTAACTGAAAAGACCACGTCATAATCTCTGGACTATCTGCTGGCCAGAATAGTGTGAGACTGAGAGACTATCAATCCCCACCAGCAGTAGCTATGGTATTTTGTTAGCCACCTTATGATCAGGTTTCTTCCCCCTCTCCCAATTACTTAACAGCACTATAGACTTCTTTCTACGCATTCAAAAACTTCTAGTAGGCTAGGCTAAGTTTAAAAATTGAGCTGCTTGATTATGAAGAAATGAAAAAGGAGCACCTCCAATTTAGTGAACACTACTCACAACCACGGTCCACCAAAACACTGAAGAGTCGATCTACCCTGGGTTCTGATTGCGTGTACTGCTAGCTGTGTTGGAGGCTGTCTGGGCTACCTAAGCTTTTAGAATTTACAGACGTTTCAGAGTGTGAATCTTAGTGTTGACTTGTTTATGCATATTTTGCCCTTTACGTTCCTTTACAGCTCAAGCGGAATTAACGAACATGTATTGAATGTTCATTTTGATTTTTCAGATGGGTTCCTCTCTTTGGTGGAGCTGGCGGCCCGGGAGGTGGCACACCATATCCCATTTGAGGTGGTGGAACATGTCTACCCACCGGTGCCGGAGCAGTTGCAACTTCGCATTGCCTTTTGGAGTTTTCCAGAAAATGAGGAAGATATCAGGTAAAAATAAAATTAAACAATATTCTGTAGGTCTACATCAAAGTTTTTGCCATCCACTGTCGATGTTCGCGATAATCATTCCAGATGGATCTCTAGGGAAAGATTTAACATTAAAAAAAAATGCAATGCCAGCAAGAAAGGAGAAGACCCATTTTTTTATGTGTCCATGATGGGATCCTCCCTCTTGGGAGTTTCGACTTTCTTCCCTCTTGGACGTCTCTGCCATAGAAGACAAAAATGTCTGCAATTGCAGTTTTTTTGTACCAGCCTGTACCTGGGCTTGGCCATGCCGCAAACGTGTGTGCGAGTGTAAAATAAGTAAGGTGCCATGTGCTAGTCCTTTAAACGAAAGTGTACCAATTTGTCTTGAAAAACCGATAACCGACGATAAGTGATTGTTCAAAGCCATTATTGAAAAAGTTCACATAAAAATCACCAACTAAACGAAAAGCGTAGTCCTTTTTTTAATTTTCGAGGAAACCGTTCCTCTTCTTCAGAGGCCACAAAACAACAAATGCAAAACAGTCACTACATGTCGTGCAACAAACGGAATTCGAAACCCTCTCTGAAGCAGAGCAAACCACTGCTCTTTACGATTCGTCTGGAGGTGCTTGAATGTTTGTTGAGGTCGCAGCCATTGTCAAATTTGGCCATCAGGTCCAGGCGCATGAAGCTTTCAACCAAGTTGAAGGAAGGGCCAGTTAGGTTCATAAGCGGCACTTAACTTGGTTGAAGGCTTCATCCGACCGGACCTGATGGCCAAACTCGATGAGCACTGGGACGTCTACAACGTTCGAGCAGGAATTAAGATTGGATCAGTCGGAACTCAACAAATTGGAATTGATTTGAAACAGGGGTGCCACATGCTCTTTTTTTATGGTTTAAAAAAAATTAGGTTTTTTTAAAGTAGTTTTTCTTTGTATTTTTCAATTTATTTCTATGGAATTGCTATGTGGTGCATCCTGGGGGTTTCAGAGTTGCACGGAAAAACCCCTTCAGGTTTTTGAAGTGCTGCATTTTTTTTATAATGGTTTATTTGAATTGTCAAATGCAGGGAGTACTCACTAGAGGTCAGAAATCGTCTTAAAATAAGCTAAAATGCATTAGCCTCTGGGGCTCTGCTGGGGGAGCTCACATCGCTACCCAAACATCCTGGCTGGAATGATGGGTTACAAATTATTTGGTAGCAAATACTGCCTGCACCCTTGTCATGTGAATTAAGTCACCCTGGTAAACTTTATGGTTTTTAATTTGACGTGTCACACGTCGAATTAATGTGGTTGTGGCCAAAAAACGGGGGTTGCCGATTTACGTCGGCGATATCTCCTCAAAAACCAGACACATTTGTTCAATTCTGATTCGACGAAATTCGAGTATGCTGGTGGGTGAGTTGCAGTGCGCCAGCACATAAGGTATTATGCTGTAGTTAATTTAGTTAAGCCGGTTCTAGTTCGCTATCCTCTAAAAAGGTCTCTGAGCGAAAAACTGTCGTCAAATATTACACGATCAGTGGATGACGTCAGCACTTCGTCAGCGTAAAGGTGTGCGCTAAATGCCCATCATACGAAAAATTGCGGCAAGTCAGCTCTTCAACATTGCGGTCGGTTAGAGGCTATCGTGTACGTCAAGATGGCTGATCTCGTATGGCGCAGAACAACACAAAGTGAGTCATCACTTACCATTGCGGTGATCTGGATGGTACACCGAATTTCTATGATTGAATCTGGATGGTACAATGAATGCGATGCTCGTATAAGACCTTTGCTTTTAATTACTGCACCATCCTCGCTGCTTTTCGGGTGCGATATATTACAGTATTTTATTACGCGTATTTGTGGTGTTATTTCCTATTGAACAAGTGAGCAAAGCTAATGATGTCCTGTTTTCGCATTGGCGGACTGGCCAGAGGGAGGGAAGGGCGGGATATACCTAATGGCCTCTGACTTTCAGATTTTTTTAAAATCCTAACAGGAAGACTCACGTAAGTTTTATTGGTTCGACATTAGTTTTAACCACAAATTTAAAATTACAAATAATAATAATAATAATAAAGATAATTATAAAACGCTAGTAAAACAAGTACTTTGTATTGAGTAGCCTAACAAAAATTGGCCACATGAAATTGCAGTGTTATATTCAATGTGGATTTTGTCACAATTTTCGTGTGAATATTTTAACTTTTGTTAATACACCTAAAAAGTGTAAATAAATTTAAAATAGTCAACTTGACGTACCCTCAGCGCAATATGATTTCTCCTATTCTTCCCCCCCCCCCCCATTAAATTACCTGCTGAATGTATGAAATATGGTGTTCGAAGATTTAAAAAATGTAAAAGTCTGATGAATAAGAACTACGGGTACGGGAAACTGTACAACAACGAAGCTTTCAGTTTTTTTTTTGTAAGAATACCAATATCAGCGTCCGATGAAAACTCATCTGGTCAGTGATTGCATCGTCGCTCACAAGATTCTGGCCTCATTTGCCGTATCGTAGTAGCAAAAGTTACGAGACAATTTTTTTTAATATAATGTGCATGCAATATAGTAGATATTCTTCAGTACACCATGCATTTAGATTTTTTAATAGTGTCCTGTTGGTATGTCTGCCGTTCCAACTTCATACGCCAGTTACAGATTTTTTGTATTCTACCATACCGTACGACACGTCGAATTACTAATGCAGTGTTAGTGCATCTTGTTTTAAGATCTAATTTAACAAAATAAGCTTGTCAGTGGAATCTCCAGCACCGAATGCATTTTATCTTTTGTCGCTTGCTTTTTCCCCAATATGTCATGCGGTAAACCTGATTTGAAATGGATAAATTGAACGGCATTGAAACATGACAAGGATTTGGTTGGAATTTAATTTTACTTATGAATTTGAATTTATCTGAATGGAATCGCTTCTATGGAATAAGGTATAATTGGATTTTTGATTTGACTTACCGCTCATGTGGTATGTAGTTAGTTTATTCATATCCGTTCTGGACTGTTCTGGATAATATATCTGCCTCTACCATGATTGAACGTTTCTTTGTTAAATCGTCGGGTTTGCCCCTTCTCTTCAGAATTTTTGCAGTTTTAACTTCTAGTGTCGGTCAAAATTAAACTGGATCTGTACAAGCCTTAGTTTGCTAGACTAATTTGCTTCTGATAACAATATTAAAATTATTTTCAGAATTCTGCTTCTGTTATTGTCAACCCTTTTTTTCTGGAAGAACATTCTCATCTGTGCATAATAATTAATGTATGCTTAACGAGGCATAAAGGCTTAACGAGGCTTAATGGATTTCATCCATTAAGGCTGAATCAGTATTTTGAAGGAATATGAACGTAGTTGGTGTGTACATACATACCGACTGCTGTATTTGTAACTCTGTTTTTAACAGAAAATAGGTGCGCAGAAACACAAATCTGTTACATTTAGGGATGTGTGATAATGAAATTTCCTCTACGCGATTATTGCAGCACCTTGATATGCGATATTTTTCAACATGTAGGTCAAGCTGTGTTAATTAGATCAATTGATCCTATAGTAAGCCTACTAACAATACATAATTAGGCTGAGTACTTCTACTTCTAAGCCTACATGTTAGTAGTTAGTATATTGTTAGTAGTTAGTATATTGTTAATACAAAATTATCAACAAAAATTATTCTTATTTATTCAAAATAATTAAGCACTTTCAAATATTTTTAGTATTTGAGGTACCACATAAGCCGCACTTACAGATAAGCGACAATCAGAAAAGTACCTATCATTTTCTGCATAATTAGGTGACCTGTCACGATGTGAAAATATTGATATTAATTGATCAACAGAAAATCACTTTGTAGCAATAGTCCTTGTAAAATTAGCAGTGAGCAGCAATTTTTCGTATCCATTTAGAGGCCATGTAAGTTAAACCATTTATTAGATATAACTTCAGAACGGTTGCAGCTGGAGACTTGTGGTTTGCACCATTGAAAAGCTGGCGAAAAAACGATTAAAATGGTGTATTTGAACGTCAAAATCGGTCAATATTTATCGAAATTGTCGACAATGTTGCACTCCGAAGTGAACCTGAGAAAATGAGCTCGAACCCTCGATGATCGCGAAACATGAAAAGCATTGCGATAACACTATCGTGTGTGGTGTATATCGAAATAATATCGAAATATCGCATTGTCGTCCATCCCTAGTTACATGCAAGTTAGTATTCTGGTCGTCATTTTCTCTTATGTGCAGATGTGTAAATAAACTGTGTGCATGGCAGAATGGTGTATTAGCGGTAACGGTGAAGGAGTTCAGTCGATAATAAGTAGGTGTACGGATTAGTGTGCTGTGGAATCTTCGCCTCGCTGGTCAAACTCTGATAAAAAAAAAAAATGTTTTTGAGCTTTTGATACGCACGCTTGTTTGATGAGTAAAGAGGAATATCCTACTTCCACCCTCTCCACTTCCTAGGCCTAAATTAAATTTGAAGACTGTAATGTGTATGCATCCGCCATGCAATAAAGAAACGTCAAAACAATGACGCCACTCAGGAAACATGACTAAAGGTAATTATGATTCAAGTCCAAGAAACGCAGCAGTCTATTGTCATTATCTTACCTAGTAGGTTGTGTGTAGAAAAGTTAAGCATGGCAAAGAATGTGTTTATTTCCCCCGTGCTGGAAAGTAATAGGCTAACGCATTGCACATCATTGTTTCGTGGAATTTCTTTCCTCGCCAAAGGCCACAGCTACGCCAAAACAGTTTTCATTACAGTGATGTCATCGGTTTACTGTCAATTAGTACCGGAGGAAAAGCATTTACAACAAGTTGTCCTCTGGTGTTTTCTGAAAAAACCCAACCCACATAAATATTATAGCTGTGGACAAATTTCGCCTTTGTTTGGTGAGATAACTAAAATGGAAAGTTTGGTGTCAACTAATAAACATGCACAAAAAAAAAAGACAAAAAAAAAAACTGGTTGCCTGCGGATAATTTATTCTGACATAATTATTGAGTCTTTCTGATGACTGAAGAATTAAACACACTTTCACCACCAAACAAGACTCGAACACTAGAAATTTTCGAAGATATACCAGTCTTCATCAGGTTGACGTAGAAATGGAAAAATGTATACAAGTTACATATGTGGTATATTTAAAGGTACATGCATCCATGTTGGCTTCCTGTATGACTCAGTTTTGCAACATTAGTTCAAACATATGGAAATGTTGCCAACACATTCATTTTCTTGTTTTCTTTCGTGCGCGATGATTTTGCGACATTAACTCTAACCTGTGTAAATGTTGCAAACGCTATTCTCAATGGGTCTCATGGCATGCTGGAAGGATATTTGTGCCTTTAATTGTCAACAAGTTCAAAATCTTGCTAGCGCGCGACACACACTGATCCATGTAGGCATCATGTCGTGTGCGGGTGGAGTTCCCACCGTTAACTATACCATCATGTAACTTATGTACATTTATACGTTTCTACGTCAACCTTCTGAAGATGAAGATATCAGCGAAAATTTAAGAGACTAGTGTTTGAGTCTGGATTTGTGACGAAAGTGTGTTCAAGTTTTCTGTAATTGGAAAGATTCTCAATAATGCCAGTTAACAGCCACTAGCCACCATTTACCGCTGTTCAACTGATATAATTAGTGTCGCAAACGGGATAGAGTTCTGCTGCTGGGCACACATTGGATGTTTTAGGATTTTATAAACTTTTATTGGTTTTTATCCAATATGTTCAGGTATTCATAGGTTTTACCAAAGCAAATCAATAAAAAAAACTACAAACCAAGAAAAACTGTACAAAATTAAGACATATGCCCTAAATTTATTTTCCCTCAGTGAATTCATCTGGAAAGGCACATTTTAATAATTTTATTTAAATTCTTAATACAGTAGAATGAAGTTTTGCTAGCCTAGTCAAGCTATCATTTTCAAATTCTGTGTCGATTGGTTGTTGTCCGTTGCAGCCAACTGACACTGTGAGTTTGAAAGTGCTGGGTTGACTGGGCTAGCGAAACGTCTTGCAAGTAAGAATTTATTTGAACTGTGGGAAAATTATTTACTGTACTTTTTGAGAAGACTTAAGCTTTAACCCTTCGTCCAGTTATCTGATTCCGAGATGAGGCGTCTGGCCACAAGTTTTCAATATATCCTCCAATTCACACCTATTCTACTTTATGATGGTAAGTTTAATAAAAACTAACTTCCAGATTTGATTTGATCTTCCTACCAAAAAAAAAAAGCCAACATGCAAATTGTGCAGTGAATCGCTTGACATGCAAAATGTATCCAGTAAAAATGTATTTAACCATCAAAACCCAAACCTGTGACCTCCTTTATAATATACTACATTACTACAAAAAAATGCTTATATTTGAATGAATCGTGGCAATCTTAATTAACGATGATCTACTCTTTCGTCACTTATTGTAAGACTGATAATGTGCATCTTAAGGTGTGTGCTTTGTGATGAGCCCAAGCATCGCTTGCTTCGCTCTTTCTCAAGTGGCATTGACATTCCTCTGGGAGAGATCGTTGATGTGATGGCAGCATGAGGTCAGATTGGGCATGAAATTAATGGAATCAAACCTAATTTCAGAAGCCAAGAATAAATCAAAATGTCAAGATCGAATCAGAAGAGTTGTTGTCATCAGTGGGTGCCAAAAGTTGGTGCCCGAACAGGGACTAAAATTTGTTTCCCCGTTTGTTACCACCACAGAAGGAGTCCACTCGGTGACGAGTTGTAGCATTTATTTTTTAACTTGGTACATAATTGAGTTCTGACCGATCCTCGCCAATGTTGGTCGCCACTTGCCATTTGGCGAATGAAAATGAGCAGCTGGCGACTTGAATTTAGCCCTACTTGCCAAAACTGCAACTAGCAATACAGAATGACGTTGTTGTGCTTTGATTTATAAGGGCCTTTTCTACAATAGTACTGCGGTAAATGAAAACTTTAAATCTCCATAAATGCATAAACCAGAAAAACCATTCATCGTGCAAGATGTTTTTGGGAATTAGCGAGTAGACATTGTGGCATGGCAAGTATTTTTTTACGGTCGGCTGGCGAAGTTTCGACTGCTGCCGGATTAACATTCGAGCGAGGGTTGGTTCTGAAGAACACACTTACTCAGCCGAATGAGAGATGCTTCAATACATTACTTCATTTTGGGCCGAAATCACTGAAAAGTCAACTAAAACCATATCTTGACAATAATTGGTGAATTTACAAAATGCTTCCAAAGTCCTGTCAATAGCTGGTGCCACTTAAAGGAATTGCTTAAGGACAGCGTCAAGTTTCTAAAGCCTGTCAACGGATATGGTGCCACTCAACGCTGCCGAACAAATTGCACATGAACAAATACTGCATATACAGACGAAAAATCTGAATATCCCTGAAAATATTTGGGTTAATAATTTTGTCCTCGAACTCGTGAAATCCCTGTACCGAAGCTCCCATTCGAATATGGATAACGCTTTAACTTTTGCCGCACACCCAGCTGTAGCCATGGCTCCAGAAGGAGGAAGGAACAATTTTGCTAGGTAAGTTCTATCGGAAATTCCTAGGTTCTTTTACATGCCACAATCGACATGAGCACGAGACATCACGCGGCCCATCTCTTCCTGAAAATGACGGGGGTGGCTGAGGCCAGACACAAACCCGGGATCTCTGGCACATGATACAGTCGTGCTAACCATCAGGCCACCTCGCCCCACAGTGTGGATAATGCTTAGCTTTTTGACGCGTTCTCAGCCTGCACCAGAAGGAAAGAGATAATTTTGTTAGGTAAATTCCCATCGGAAATTCCTAGGTTCTTAAACATGCCACAATCGACTTGAGCATGAGACATCACAGGGCCCTTCTCTTTCCGAAAATGCCCGAGGTGGCTGAGGCTGGACTCGAACTCAAGACCTCTGGCACACGCGACAGTCATGCTAACCATCAGGCCACCTTGCCCCACGATGTGGATAATGCAGCCAAAGTTTTAGTATGAAGCTACATTTGACCATGCATACGCTAACACATAGTGAAAAGAAGGCATTTAAAGTTATTGATAGTGCCACTGCTTTCAGACGGAAAAGGTGAACATCTCTGAAAATATTTAAAGGGGAATTTTGATTTTTGAATTCATTTCCTTCAAGCACCTAAGCTCCCTTGTCCGTAAATCTGAAACAAATCAGTGTAAAACTCAGTCATATGTTAAGGCCTCCTCCTCCTTCTCACCCCCTTCACCTTTTCTAATTAGTTATTTTCAGCGGTGGAGGGCCGGCGTGGAATATACCCCTCAGCCGGCTTAATAGAAATTTCGGCTAAATTGTGGCTAGCCATAAATTTTATGGCCACCACCGGCCAACTATAAATTCGGCTGGCTAACGGCTAATTTTCGGCTGAATCGATAGAAATGAAGCAAGGATAT
>JAHWFP010154594.1:0-11832 GCA_023313725.1 Lithobius niger | reverse complement strand
GAAAGTGAGCGAGTTGCAGAGGAAGAGTTAGAGAAAGTGAGCGAGTTACAGAGGAAGAGTTAGAGAAAGTGAGTTGCAGAAAAAGCATTAGAGAGATCGAGTGAGTTGCAGAGAAAGAGTTTCAAAGAAAGAAAGAAAATCACTACGTTTACATGACCGAGGGTATACGTAGGTTTCTTACGTCGCTTTATCTTACGTCGCTTTACCTTACGTCGACTTGAACTCACATCGCTTTAGCAGAGAGGTGGTTACACGGAGGTTCTAGTTGGAGTGAGTTAAAACGACAGCGGGGGGTCCTGCGTCGCTTTTATCTAATCCCCCCATCAAGCAAACCCCTCTTTATTGCCAAGTCCCCATTCAGCCAGCTGGCTTTCGACTTCGTTTTAACGAAGTGACAGGTTGCCGTCCTAGTTTCGTTACGTTTCAGCGCGCTTTTTTCAACCAATCATAGGGAAGCAATCCTTAGAGCGACGTAGAAAATGGGTTTTAGGTGGGCACACATAGGTTGTTAAAGCGCTTCACCTCCTTACGTCGACATATCGAGCTGGTTTAAGATAAAGCGACTTGAAATGGTTTTAGGTGGGTACACGGAGGTTCTTAAAGCGCTCTAAGCACTACATCGACGTAAGCTACGTCGACGTAAGATAAAGCGATGTATAAAACCTCCGTGTTCCCTCGGTCCATGACAACTTGGAAGCGCTTCAGAGGGATGCACATCGCGTCCGTGTCGCCTCCGTGGGCCTTGTAAACACCCGTTCGTGTCGCTTTCTCTGTTTGTGGCGCTTTCCCCCAATGCACTTCACGGAGGTGGTTTGAGAGTCCGTATCGCATCGTCTTTGTTCATGTAAACACTCGCAATCGCATTGAGCCGTTTGAGAACGCCTGGTAAAGATGGCGGACACAGTTAGGGCACCCACGTAATTTGTGCGGGTGTTATTCAAATTTTAGGTATATAAACTGAAAATGAGTGTGCATTACTAGGAAGCCCACTAAGTTTTGATTACATTTGGTTACTTGGGTTTAAGCTGACCTAGTTTACTACATGCAGGGGGTAGAGCAGCGTGGGCCTTGCTCACTCTTCGCCAAAGGGAGGGCAGGAAGAAAGGGTTTTCCGATCGCACTGGTCGAATCGCCTTCCTTAGCGGATTGGCCCTAATCGCTATCTTTCGTCTTGTAAACAGGTGCCATTTTTTGATGCGCATTTCAAAGCGCATCGCTAAAATGCACTTTCTTGTGGCCATGTAAACGTAGTGAGTGAGAGAGTGTGTTAGTTACAGAGAGAGAGTGTGAGTTACAGAGAGAGTGAGTAAGTTACAGAGAGTGTTAAGAGAGAGAGTGTTAAAAGGGTACGGAGAGAGTATTAAGAGTGAGTTACAGAGAGTGAGTTAAGAGAGTGAGTTACAGGGAGAGGGTTACAGAGGGAGAGTTAAAGAGGGTGAGTTACAGAGAGAGAGTTACAGAGAGTGAGTGAGTTACAGAGAGAGTGTTATAGAGAGTGAGTGAGTTACAGAGAGCGAGTGAGTTACAGAGAGCGAGTTAGAGAGATACAGAGAGAGGGGGAGGGGAGACAAGTGTCCCCATGGGCGAATGCAAAACAATAGGTTGACAAACAGCGGTGGCATTTGCCTTTACATGATATCCTTATTGCAGCAAAACTGGCGGCTGCCTAGTTTTTAGTCTTGACAAGTGCACTCAAGTTTAATTGATACCTAGCTGAGGAGTCTTTATGTCATTTGGGAAGGAAAAGTTGGTGGCAGCAATTTTTACTATTATTTCTTATTTATATGGCAGAAACTTAACTCTTTCTTTCACCCTTATGGGATTTGAATGCGATACCATTTCTTTATTTTATTTTTCAATAATTGATTTAGTTTGTTGGCATCGTTAAATCAAATGATTTTTTGTTTGTTTGGTTATGGCACCAGGTTAAATTTCATCCCGTTTGTCAGGTTTCGTCCCATTGCTCCTAGGTGGTCGTTATGTGCCAGTTGTTAAGGGGCTCTACAATTACAACGTCTTTTTGCCAGTATCTGAATCAACTGTCCACTTAAACGATCTCCTAGAAAGCGTCATCTAGAAAATGCAGTAATTTGCTTTCAAGAGCGGAATGCACGTGGGGTGGACGATAATTGACGTTTTGAACAGTTTGAGGGCCTTTTCTTGTAAAACAAGTTTGAGGGGATTGAATCGTCTAGCAATTTTGGGTTAGATTAAACACCCACCATTAGGGTGGGAAATTTTGATGTCATTTGTTGACAGGATTTGTGTCATGACGAAAAGTGGAGCAGACGTGCGGTCGCAGCAGTCGGCAGACACGAGGGAGAAGGCACCGTTGTCATGGATTTGTTACGATGCCTGCTGGTTTCCATGGAGGCAAATTGAAAAGGTTGAAAAGTGCCGTATTGATTGGGAGGCAAGGTTGGCTGCGAAGGTACGAGGCTGGGTGTTGGCTGGTTCGCTCGTGCGTCTGTATCCTGCGTCTTGGGTCGTGGCTGGCAGGAGGGATGCTGCTTAGGGACGGAAACGCCTGCTTGGTTTCAGAGCCCCATTCATGCTGTATGCATATCGCCATGGCGTGCTTGGCGTGGGCTGCCAGGTGATTTTCAAAAACGCTCGTAAATGGGGGCCATTAAACATTCATAATTCCCCAGAGTGCCTGCAGGTTTTTAGCGAAACCGAATAACGCGGCAATCGGTCTTTTGGTGCACTGCAAGTAGTACAAAAAATATGCTAGTTAACAGGTCTGTTTAATAGTGAAATCAAACTTGTGATTAGTACTAGTACTGTGTTAGAAAGCCTGCACTGATTTGGTTTTGCAATGTTTTACCGGTTGATTTTACTGATAACCAATGTTGCACCGATACCGATAATGGATAGGATCAGTTGCCGTTATGTGCGGCATCGGTATCTGATCCGAAGCAGTAGCTTCCGCTGAAATTTGAATAAATAGAATGGTTAAGAGATAATAACTTGCAATTTCAAATTTGTGCGATAATGGAGAAAATTGACAAGTTTAAACTTGAAAATGGTATTCACAGTAATGGTGGTTACAATGTTTTTAGTGACATGCAGCTTGCGGCATTTTGCTCAGGCAATCACCTAGTATATCCCTAGCTATCTTTCAACTGTTGGTTACACACATCTTTTTTTTTTATTTCTATTGGCCTTTTGCAGAAAACTATACTAATTAAAATTAGGGATTAAATTTTGGATAGACCTAACTGCAGTGGTTCTGGTATCGGATAAATTTTTTAAGTGGGTCGCTATCGTATCGGTAAAGGTGGTATGGTGTTGCCTAACCTATTACCGTAAATCGTGTATTAAAAGCCTAGTTGAAGCTAAAGCCCACCCCCTAAAATGCTGTAAAGTCAAAATCATGAAATATTGGAGTTAAAGCCTACCCCTCAAATTGTCGTTTTTCTATGATGTGAATAAAGATAGTACTGCTTGCTATGTTTACTGGCCCCTTCTTCCTCCCTTTAGTAATAGTGAACTCTACCTTTAGCTCCTAGCACCCGCACAAGGCCTAGGCATCTCTCACCTAAGCCTCCTCCCTTTTTCATAGCAATTAAAAGGATGTAAAAATTGGTCTTTCAGAGATTGTTCAAAAGCTTCGAATTTTCTGTAATATATGGCCAGAAAGGTTAGAAAATTGATAATGCTTGATTTAAAGCCCATCCCCCTATTTTTGCCAAATTAACTGCATAAGCCCATGGGCGTTTAATCCACGATTTACGGTACTAAGTAATTTTAGTACTTTACTAATACTACCTACATTCTTGGACAAGTCCCAAGAATACAAGTTTTACGCACGCCACAGTTGCTATATTTTGCAGTAAGTTTATTGGCCTACGTAGTTTTATGGAACAATGTAGACACACACTAGTGTGTTGCGCAAAGTTAGGCAACAAACATCACATCAATTCAATTGTCGAGGTTGTAAACCATTGTAGCGCGACGCCATAGCGTCAGTGTCTTATATCTTGAAGCATAGTTGGGCACATTTCAGGTACTTGGTGGGAAAATAATAATGCGGTACAAAAGCTTAAATTTTGTTGAACTCGAGAGGCAGGACCCACCTTACAAAAATTAACTCCTGTAGGAATGCCATCTAAGCTGCTTTCAATGCAAAATCTGACCCTCAGTAACGTTGAAAATGTGTTACTAGTTACTAGCTAGCTAGTCCGCTCATCCCCATGTTAAATCCCATAGGGTGATTATTCATCGATACCGAGATAACAGGAAGACTTCCAGCTATGAAATTGGATGAATGGGTGTAGTACAATACGAACTGCGTACCTTTTATGGTTTGAAGCCTAGGGGCGTAACAGGGATGGCGTGGGAGGGCGCGTAAGTACGAAAATATTGTTATAATAACCATTGTTAGTATTGTAGGCATCGTCTCTCATTGGACGGCCAAAGTTCGGACATTGAGAACGTGTATAGTGATGTGCGTGCCTAGACACACACAAGTGTATCACGACAAATCTAAACAACGTTGCCAAACGAATTATATTCACGTCTAATTCGCGAAAAATAAACCAACTGTAAAAACAAAGCAAAATAAACAAAGACGGTAAAGAGGCTACCAAGTTGAAAGTGGTTCGGCCCTTCAAAGGCGTGATATCAACACACCAAACCTAACTAAATAAAACAAATTACAACAAAATTAAGTTGAGAATGGTTCAGCCTACAGGCAAAAGGTGGTAGCAAAGTGTTGAAAACCAATTTCTTGTTGGACCTGGCACTTTATTGCAAATCTGCGCGGTAGTGGAGTTGAGTAAATACACAATTAAAAAAAGGAGTGATATCATATCAAAAACCAAAACTGGTAAAAGGAGCCGCCAATTCTGAATGGTTCGGCCCTTCAAAGGATATCAACAAACCAAAATATTCGCCTACTTAATCGCACCGAATAATACTTTGGACTTTAAATAAAAATTTGAACATTGCTACTGAAAGTTGCAATGTTCTAGTTTTCATTTAACCTTCAAACTATTAACCGGTGCGATTAAGTTGGCGAATGTTTTGGTGTGTTGATATCACTCCTTTGAAGGGCCGAACCATTCGGAACTTGGCGGCTCCTTTTACTAGTTTTGGTTTGTGATATCTAGACATATCAGCGCTAATAACAAACACTACTACAAACAGGTTTTAGTGACCTTTGATAACATTGTACCATAAATCGCATATTAACAGCCCTGGTAAAGCCATGGCCCACCCCCTAAAATGCTTTAAGATCAGAAATTGAGAAATAACTTGCCCCACCACATAAATCTTAAATTTTTGCTGGAAATTGACTAAAAGCTTCATACATTTAAGGAAATTAATGTTTTATTCCCTTACACCGTAGTTTTTCTGCAGCAAAATTAACTAAGAGCTTTACACATGAAGCAAACCAAATAAACTAATATAACCTAATGAGGTGAATCAAAGCATTACATTAACACGAGACTGAAATCGGATCACGTATGTGAATAATCACATAAACACCGACTTTGCCGCGATGGAGTTAGGCCTAAACACCCTCCCTGGACTGAATTAAGATTAGAAAATAAATTATAAATTAGTTATGGTTCTGTCTCCTTTTTTTTTTTAGCAAATTAATTTTAACAGCCCATGGCATTTTCTAGGCTATTCACGGCACATGTATACAATTCACTGTTATGAGTTGATGTTTCGTGGCATGTTGCCTGAATCTGCTACTTTTTCGAAAGTTCACACCAGTCCTCTTTCTATCATTCAGAATTTCATTTTAATGTCAAACATCACACCAGTTAGCTTGGATGAATTTTTTTCATGTTCAGTTCTTGCTTGCCTGGGCTTTACTAGGAATTCCTTCCCATCCGTAACCACCAACTGGTGTCTGTTTTTCTTTTTCATGTGGTCTGCTCCATAGCCCATTAAACTGGGTGAACAGAAGTAATTTACTAGGGTCCACAATTTCCATTTTAACATCTCCCATCGAAATGAAACACACAGATGAGTTTAAAGAGTCGTTAAGGGGGAACTTTGCTCATGAGAGTTTGGTTGATCTTGATGCGTCCATGTAAGGTCACCATGTTTTTAACCTTTTACCTGAACGTTGTAGACCACCGGGGTAAATTTGAAAGATCTAGGGAATCGTTAAATCAATACCAACCCAAAGACAGAAAGAAAATCGGGAATTAACTGCAAATGTTAAGGACAAAAGACAAACTGTGAAAATTAAAGGAAGCTTGTCAGGCAGGAAGCATACCAATCTTAAAGGTTTTTAGAATAGCTTTTCCTTTTATGCAACATTTTACAATTCTTAACCAATTTTCATTATAAAAATGTTGTCGCGCTTACTTTGAAATACGGAAATCATTTTCGTAGCACAGTATGCGCACAATTTCAAATAAAGAAAGACATCTGTATGACTATCTTCTAACAAATTTTCGACTGTCAGTTACTTCAGTTACTTATTGTCAGTCAGACAATCGAACATGACATAGTGACGTAATTGTTTCTGTTTTGCCTGAAGAAGACCGTCGTCTGAGCCCCAACATCTTCAGAGTATTTATTGACAGTCGACAATTTGCAGAAGATATTGATACAGATGTCTTTATTTATTTGAAATTTTCATTATCTTTTAAGCTGATATTGTTTTAATAATTCCCTTCGTATATCAAATTTATGGCAGTGGTCTAGGACGCTCTGGTAAAAAGTTAGATACTTGATGACCTTAAATCGACCGACATGTCGAGGTCAACCAACCATTTTGTATAATTTTAAGTTTCCAACCAATTTGTTAAATGTTTTCCACACTCGTTAGGATCTGTCTTCCCCATCAGAAAGACAAGAATCACCGTGTTGCACGGTCCAGTTCAGCTTGGGAAAGTGGGCTTTACCTTTATGCTGTAAAATTAATTATTATTCGACACTGTGAAATGTTTACTTTTTTTTCCCATTTACTTGGCTTTAGTGTCATATGCAAGTGGCTGTCTTTATTTATGAAATGCTGTGAAAAATTATTTTGGCAGATAGAAAAAAAACCTATGAAAAGGGGGGGGGGGGGTGGCGGCGGCATCTCGTGCACACTGGTTTCTGTGCGCATAGTCATTCCGCCATGTTATTGTTTACCTAATCATACTGTATGTACACATTGGACGTCATTTTGGACTTAACCAGCTCTTCCCGTATTATTCGACATCATCTTAGTCACTAGCCTGTCGAATAGGGGCCACTTTATTCGACTCAGAATCGCATGTCCAAATATCTGGGTCCTATTTGACTTTTTTTTTACCGATTTGGACTTAGAAAATATTTGAAGTGTTCCTTTTTTATGAGCCGCCCTGTATTTGCCATCAAAAAATTTCTACCATTCTTCATAGGCCTACTAATTCTACTTAAATTTTTATTTGCAACTGTGTTAATATTATTACTATTATTAAAAATTAAAATTAAAAACATTATTACTCGTGCTAATGTAGGCTAGCAGGGTGTAACAGTTGTTGGGAAGTGAACCAATCTTGTGTTACATCTTACCGACATCTTGTCAAGATTCTCTTATGTAATTCTTTCCAATAGCTTGCCAAGAGAACTACAAATCTTGTTTCACCATATCAAGCTTTTGGCAAGATTTAACATCTTGTCGAGATCTTAAACGCAGAAAGCAATATCTCCTCATCTTTACAAAATCTTCGCAAGATCCTGTAAGATCTTGGGCAAGATTTTGACGTGGGTAAACAGCTCCCTACTGATTCTAAAACTCATCCACGTTTCATTTTAATTGGCGATGGTATGGGTTACGAAAACTGGACTCTGGTCTTACTTCTTTTTCACTATATACAGTATATGCAAAAACGTAGGCTACATAGCAGACTATAATTCCTCTTAAAAAACATTATGCAACATTTAAAAGTAAATGTGAAATATGACTTGTAAACTTTTGAAAAATGGCCGATTCGTGCAATGTGTCACGGAATACAAATGTTTACGGTAAACTGTATATGTAAACCAGAATTCTATTGTAAAACCTGAATTTAGTATTAGTAGTCTTTGTTATTAATGCTGATGTGGCTTATTTTATTGAAAACTTATAAAGCGGTTTTGTTGATCTAAATTAGTTTACAGACATTTTGTACAATTTGATAGACTCCTATATACGTAATTAAAAAATTCAAGAGGACACACAACTTCACGGCTCGTTAAAAATGCATTTTTGGCACCATTTTTGTTGTTTGCTGATAATTCATTAAAAAAAAGCTACTCAATGTATTAGGCCTACTTGGGAATATCACCACCAACTACCATGGGGGGGGGGGGGGGGGCGCCTATTTTTCTTTTTAGCTTCGCTTGGCTATACTCATGGCTAAAAGATATTAACACTGACTGTAACTAGGGTCAATGTAGGGTCTTCGTGTTAAAATTTTAAGTTTGACAGCCCATAACGCCGTCAAAAGTGAAAATTTTTTAACCACATTTGGAATCTAGCCTCGACTAGTCGAGGCCTGTCTACTAGTCCAACAATTTTTAAATTCGACCTGGCCAAATCCCGAGATCCAGAGAGGGGCCAAATTAGACGTCTTGTTCTTGAAGGGATGTATACCTTGGATCTCGGGGCCAAATTAGACAACGTCTTGTTCTTGAAGGGATGTATACCTTTTGTCTGTCTTGTCTACAGGTCAATCTATACCATGTAAAATCATGGGAATTGGGTCAAGTCATAGGTTCCTATGTGGGCATGTGTCTCTTCATCGGTATTTTAGTTTGACTAGAATAGTTTCAGAAAAAAACCATCGCGCTCTAACTGAAATAATGCTGTTTTGCTGAATAAAAAAAATTCTCCTTACTGTAACCAAATTCTCCCAACACACATAAAGCAATACAATGTAATGTCAGTGTATATAACTTTCTTGTTAGATACCTGAATACTGTTCAGTACACTCACAAATCGTACTTGTTTAATGTTAAAAAGTATTAGCAATTATTGATATTAGTACTAAAGGTAACGATATACGCAGGAGCAGTTCCTAATCTCTAATTCTCCCCTTCTTAAAACCATATGGCCAACTATGCTTATTATCGTCAGATTTCATAAGCAGCATAAAATAGCATTAATACCGTTAACGTGCCATCATCATTGCTATTAATCCGTAATTGCCGCCAGTTTGAAATCAAGTGGCCATTTTGAAATTAAGCTTATCATACGATTTCCCTCAGATTTAGAACATAGATGATATGTTGTTGGCTGTTGAAACAATGAATGTGCCATCATCACTAGTAATTTAGAATGACACCATCTTGAAATCGGGTGGCCATTTTGAAATTATGCTTATCATTAGATTTCATAATATGCATAAAAGAGCATTAATAGCTTTAACGTGCCATCGTCTCTATTAATCTGTAATTGACTGCCATTTCGAAATCAGGTGGCCATTTTCAAATTATACTTATCGTCGGATTTCCTTCAAACTTTGAGCTAGCCTATGTAGATACCTACTGAAACAATGAATGTGTCATTGTCACTAGTAATCTCTAATGGCCGCCATCTTGAAATCCGGTCACCATTTTGAAATTATGCCTATTATCGTCCGATTTCCGTCAAATTTAGAACGTAGATGATATAGGCCAGTTGATAGCAGTTGAAACAATGAATGTGGCATCATAACTAGTAATCACCAATGGTCATCATCTTGAAATCATGTGGCCATTTTGAAATTATGCTTATTATCGTCAGATTTCATAATAAGCATAAAATGGCATTAATAGCATTAATATACCATCATCAGTAGTAATTTGTAATTACCACCATCTTGAAATTGGGCAGCCATTTTAAATTGTTTATTATTGTCTTATTAACTTCAAATTTAGAATGGAGACGATTTAGTTGATACCAGTTGAAACAATGAATTTACCGTCATCATTAATAATCTGTATGCAAATAATGCTTATTATCGTCAGATTTCCTTCAAACTTAGAAATAGACAATGTAGATACCAACTGAAACAATGAATGTGCCATTGTCACTAGAAATCTCTAATGGGCGCCTTCTTGAAATTGGGTGGCCAATTTGAAATTGCTTATCATTGTCCGATTTCATAAGCATAAAATAGCATTAATGTCACTAACCCTTTACCGACTGTTGCCATACGGCTACAGCTGTCAAGACAGTAAAAAACAAAACAGAGTCCAAATGCGCATCCAAGCTATGTGATGGGGTTCCTGGGGCCCTAAGCATAAAGGGCAAGCACAGCCCAGTGGTTAGCATCGTTGTCTCCAAACCAACTGAATACAGGTTCGAATCCCACAACTGACAGATATGGGACTTAAAAAAAATTTGTAGGATGTCATAGTGACTGTTAAAGGGTTTATGCGCCATCATTGCTATTAATCTATAACTGCCGCCATTTTGAAATCAGGTGGCCATTTTGAAATTATGCTCATTATCGTCAGATTCCCTTCAGATTTAGAATGTATATGTTCTAGGATATGTTGTGCCATCTTCATTAGTAACAGAGTTCGCAGAGAGAGCTTGTAAGGAACTATAAGTGCTTAGATGGTCCAAATATAGTCCAATGGTCCTTAAAAGGGCTTATTTTGGGTCTGAAAATACGATTTGTCTTTTATAAATGTAATTTGATTTGCAACAGTTAAAACTCAACTATTAGTCCTACATTTAAAAATTTTTAATTAGTAATACAGTAAATTTGATTATTATTAAAATATTTATTAAAAAATATCTTTCTTACCTACCCACTCGTTTTCACACCATTACTAGAAACATGACTTTTTTTAGACGATTGTTACTGAAAGGTGCTTACAAATGGTCGTTATAAAGTACTTCTATGTCCTTAAAAGTGCTTACGAAGAATTTCTTTTATGTGTGCTAACCCTGTAGTAATCTCTAATGACCACCATCTTGAAAACGGGTGGCCATTTTGAAATTAGACTTATCGTCAGATTTCATAATACACATAAAATAGCATTAAGAGCTTAATGTGTCATAGTTGCTATTAATCTGTAATTGCCGCCATCGTGAAATCAGGTAGTCATTTTGAAATTGTTTATATTGTCCGTTTTTTTTCAAATTTAAAATGGAGATGATGTAGTTAATACCAGTTCAAACAATGAATATGCCATCATCACTATTTTGTAATGGCCTCCATCTTAAAATCAGGTAGCCTTTTTTAAATTATTATTATTCCGATTTCTTTCAAATTTAGAACGTAGAAGATATAGTTGACGCCAATTGAGTGCATGAATGTGCCATTGTCACAAGTAATCTGTAATGTCCTACATCTTGAAGTCAGGTGGCCATTTTGAAATTATGCGTACTATCTTCCGATCTCCTACAAGTTTAGAACATACACAATATAGTTGATACCAATTGAAAAATGAATGTGCCTTCGTCACTAGTAATCTCTAATGGTGAAATCTGGTGGCCATTTTGAAATTATGCTTATTATCGTCCGATATCCTTCAAATTAGAACACAGACGATATAGTAGGCTAGATACCAACTAAAACATGAATGTGCCATCGTCACTAATAATTGCCAATGGCCACCAGCTTGAAATCTGGCAGCTATTTTGAAATTGGCCTTATTATTGTTGGATTTCCTATATGCCTACCAGTGAAAAAATAAATATGTCATCGTCGTATTTATGTGTAATTGCCGCCATTTTGGCCATTTTAACCTGTTTATTACAATTCTCAAAGTAATACGGATTAAACTAAAACGGACCTTTAATGTTAGGCGGAAGGGTCGAAAAGTCAAAACCTAGAAAGAACATAGACATACTAGGTATCGTTGTAAGAGTCAGGAAGGGGTTGGTAAGCATTAGACCCTTACTGCCTGGTTTTTGAC